>VYZQ01023676.1:243-13183 GCA_013400655.1 Mystacornis crossleyi | reverse complement strand
CCCCTCTGGCTGCACCACTCCTGACTGGGGCAGTGGAACGGGCCCTGGCTGCCAGGCTCTGCCCTGATGGACCTCTTTAGGGAGCTCCTGCTGCTGTGCCCTGG
Source organism: Mystacornis crossleyi (assembly GCA_013400655.1). NCBI lineage: Eukaryota > Metazoa > Chordata > Aves > Passeriformes > Timaliidae > Mystacornis > Mystacornis crossleyi. The sequence goes on along the minus strand of VYZQ01023676.1, from coordinate 13,079 downwards.
CGTGGGTAAGCACCTGCTCTCCCTCCAACATCCAGCTCACTGTGGCTCAGCACAACTGCAGTTCTGGATACAAGCCTGGGTATTGGAGCCTTCTGGGTTTTACTGTCATAGCACTAAATGTCATGCCCTTAAAATTAGGTCTGAGCCCAATTAAATCCCTTCCAGGACTGGAAGTCGTGTCGTACCTGAAGAACCTCGTCCCCCATCTGCAGAGCTGATACTCCTCCCAGCCCAGGGTTCTTCTGTACAAAGAGCTATCTCCAGTGAGCACAGCACACCTGGTGCAGGGGCTGCCACACTGCAACACGACTGACAGATGTGACCCCACAGGGGTGCTCCACAGTGGTGTCACCATGGTCCCACCCCACTGCCCAAGCAGGCACATCTGGTCATCCACCCTGGTGGAGCACACCAGCTGGCAGCACCCACAGGATGCTCAGACCAGCTCCTGACACCACCTGTGATCCACAAACTGGGAGCTACTAAAACAGATAAGCAGAGCAAACAGAGAATCACTGCCAGAACTGTGCAGATTTTTTAGCGTTTAACCTACTAATTGCTCAGAAGACAAGACAAATCAAGCTTTAAAAGAGGTTTCTGGAGTAAAACCATATCGTTAAAAATAACAGATGACTGTTTGGGAAGATCATTCCTCTCTTGTGAGCAAGAGCTGGAAATTATTATCTCTGTTTTAACGGTACAAAACAGAAAAGGAAAGAAACATAGAAACTCACTGAAATCAGTGGAAGAATCTCACTGTCATTCCATGTGAAATGGAATCCAAAAAGCTGTAACTTCTCACAGCAAAAACACATTAGATAAGGTTGGTAAACATTCCTGAGAAGGACACAATCCTGAGTTGAAGTTATGTTTACAGAAGGAAGTTAAGCTCAATGGAAACCTGGCACAGAAGCACACAAAATGGGGACTCTGCTCCTCAGCCACTGAATCACTTGCTTTGTGCAACACACTCGAGTCGAAGGTGGCTGTTCTTCTCTGCTGAAACACTGAATGAAACTCTCAGAGTAATGCCAGAAACACTGTTCCAGCAAAGCAATTCCGTCATATCCCAAGGTATGAACATTTGCACAGCCGGAGGACGGGATTCAAGTTTTTCTTTATTTATTAACCGATCTGTACCACAATTACCAGCTGCCTGAGCAGTAAAGGCTACACAGCTCTATGTAAGAGATATAAGGATCTGAAGAAGTTCTGGGAAGTATTTTCCATTATTCCATCTCATTAAGCTCCTTCCTTTTTTTTCTCTCTCCAATCCCTCTGCATCTTTCATACTGTTTATTTTTTCAAATACTTGCCTGTGCTATGTTCATTCCTTTGGCTGCTCAGTCCTGAGTAAAACAGCCTCGTCTTTTGCCAGCTATTTCCTTTTGTCTTGCCAGTGTTACTAAAAGAGACTTTCTAGCTGGCATGCACCTCTTCCCTGACCAGCTACCCAGAACAGAAGCATAGTCAGAAAACCACCTCTTTGACTCAGACGCAGCTTCATTTTACCACGAAATTATGCATTGCCACAGCCAGTTTCTCGGGGACTTTGAGCACTGTGTGTGATGCTTACAGCCTTTATACACAGCCTATGAGGAAAAGGCTGCACCTGTCTCCTATTTTACTTTCGTGTCCTAATCTCCATAAGGATCACACGTATGTTGTGTCTGCCTAGACTTCCTTCTGTGGTGGGCCAAGTGGTCCTACTAGAGGAAATCCAAGAACAAAATAATCTGTTCCAGGCTCTGTTTGCTGGATGTGCATGAAAAAACATCAAATTTGCCTTTACTGGGGACACTCCTTCAAATTACCAATGAAATCATGTACTCTTAAACTTCCTTATGATATGCTCCAGGGCATACAGTACAAACTACACGTGCTATGATAAACCCAGAAAGCCTTGTGCAGTGAAGGACAAATCAGTACACACTAATTAGCCTAGCAGGCAGAATGCTCTCCCACACAGTCCTCTAAGACACAACCCTTCTTAGTCAATTCAGGAACTAAAAAATACACAATAAGGAAGACATGTCACCAACCAAGAGGGAACAGAGAGCACATCAATGATTAAATCTTGTTCCTCTGACAAGCTTGATGCCAAAGTCAGTGTTGTCAAGAGAGACCTGTTCTCACTTAGAATCCAGAATTACAAATCCTCTCCTGTCAGTAGACATTTTCAGCTGTATTTCAAATTAATATCCTGTACCCTTTAGCCTCTAGTCACAGCCACCAGTGAGTCAACAGTGTCTGCTTAACTCTGTAAGAGTATGGTCACGAAAGCACAAATCCCTTCTCAGACTGAGAACATTCAAGCCAGCTGGTCACATACAGGAAATGCATCCCAGAGTAGGTCTGTGCTCCACACATAAACACTGAAGAAGCTCTGAGCTCCAGGGCCGTCCAAGGGTAAAGTCACACAAGGAAGAAGACAGATCTCAGACATATCCCAGGTCATACAGTAATTGACGGCTTTCACCAGCAGTGCAGTTTTGGACTCTGGTGATCAGCTCTGACTCTACCCCACCTACACCTAAATATCAGTATGACAAAAAGGGACTGTGGAAAAGACTAAATTCTGGAAACATACTTCTTAGCAGCTTGAACATACCCCATGAAATACATACAGTATTCCTGGAAATACGTCTCTGAGAAAGGAGGGACATGCAAAGGTTAATGAGGCATCCTTTGGCTGCAAAGAGCAGGAAATCACTGAGGAAGAGTCAGTGTCATCTCCACAGCTGCAGTGCTATTACAACATAAACCATAGAGCCCTCTCTCTTTGTACATTAAAATGCTGTAATTAACATTTTCCAAGGGAGCAAACAGAGTACTTGCCTGTATTTATGAATGATGGCATTAAATAATCTTCCATCGCGCCAGCAGGTAGTGAAATTTTCACAGCGTATTCCAGCATAACCCTCTGTTGTTTGCTGCGACCACAGGAGCAGTCTCTCTTTAGCAGACATGTCCTCTGACTCCCCAGTAACATGGATATCAGATATCTAAAACACAGTTAATGTAAAAACTACAGTTACATCTAATCCATAATAATGTTTAAAATACTGCAGAAAATCACTTTGCATTGCTGAAGAATTTATTGTCTGGTATCTGCATACATGAATACGATGTTTATTCAGGTACTGTATTAATATTCTTTCATGTCTTATCCTTATGCACTCTTAGTATCTTCAAATATGAAATACAAAATTCAGTTTTCTTTAGCTAGCCAGTTCTCAGTCTCTTAATTTCTGGGGACAACATAATACTATGCATAATGCAAGCTACTTAACTGTTTATTTTATGCTGATAATACAATCTATTTTTATGCATGACACCTGTTATATATAAATGCTATATAAGGCTATATAAAGGATTAATAAGGATATACAACATACGTTTTATATGTATATAGTCACACTTATACAATAACCACATTTATATTATTCATAATTTATTTAACTATGAAATTCCTCTCTTAAAACAGGTTATTTTACAGTACATATTCTGGAATTCAGTGACAAAAGAGTCATTCCAAGTGAAAACTGATAATACTAGTTTTAAGGCAAAATTTTCTGAGTAGTATTTTAGGAATGACTAAAAGACTGAAAGATTATAAATAAAAATTTTGTCTGATCAAGAAGGTTCGGTTTTGTATTATCTAAGGATTATCAACTCTAAATCAGAGAAAGCAGGAAAGTATCAGGTATTTGACATTCAAATACCACTTTACAGTACATTAGATTATCTCCTAATGAAGTCCAGTCAGTTTCCTTAGAAAACTACCACAGTATAAATATGAAGAAGACATTTCCCTAATTTGTACATGTATTGTCTGTACCTCATGCTATAGAAATCATACTCAATTAAATGTAAACTTTAAAAAGGAAGAAAAATAAGACATGCCTTTACAAAGAAAGTGCATGTTGTCATTTTTCTAAGTGACCGCCTTTTACCACTTACAAGAGACAATATAAGGTGTTGTTATGAACTACACAGGAACCCAGATATCACAAGGCACTGTATAAGGACCTGAATACTGCAGCTCAACCATTACAAAAAGCAGGCAGAGCTGCTTGGGCAGATGCAAGAGGGCTTGAGACAATGCCTCAGTTTGTGGGTAGACAACAAGCACCGCTGTGAGCCCCCCTGGGAGAGGCTGCTCCCCACGAGCGCACACTCAGCACTGCTGGGAGACACAGGCCTGCTCTGGCTCCAGAGCCAGCCTGAGGCCACAGCTCAGGGCAGGTTTGCCCACAAACAGCTCTGGGTGCTTGAGTTAGGTGCAAAAGGGGCTTCAGTTGAGCTGTGCCAATTCCAGCAACCGTGTTCTAGTGCAAACCAGGGAGCTACATTCATGAGGTCAGATGGGATGGTCATAACAATGTCTCCTGGCCTCAGCATCTCTGCACAAAAAGGTATCTTCTGTCTGGGCTCTGACAGGGGGAATTCCAACAGGCTAGGCTGGAAATTATGGGGTTTTCTCACATTAGAGTCACACAAAACACAGTGCCAATAAGAAAGATATGTGGCTTGCCTACTGATGTTGCCATGTCACTGCCTAAGACAAGGTGGTGGGAAGCACTAGGAAGCAGGGAACTAAAGGAAGAGCCTTAGAGACGTCACGGCAATGGAGCTCACTGCAATTTCTGCTTTACCACCTCTCATACTTTCAGGAGATGATAAGCATTTACACCTATACAATAAACTGTAAATAAATTTAATGTAGAAAAAAAGAGTTTACATTATTTTCTATTCAAGTGACCACAAAATCACAAGTTGTGAATGCAGTTTTTCAGATACTTATCACAGGCCATTGTATCTGTTGGATCTAGGTACGGGAAAAATACAAATACCAATGCTAAAAAGCAAAACAGCTTTAACTGTTCAACTAGCCCCTAAATAACTTCTGAAGATCTGACACCATTTTTTGCATCCTATTGTCTCCAGCTTCAGTATATTTTTAAGAAAGACCAAACAGAAGGAAAAAAAATTCCACCTTTTTTTGTTCAAAACACAGTAGAGAACACATGCATTTCTGATCATTTGTAAGTTTCTAGATGTCAAAATCCTGCAAGGAGTATTGACTGAATGAAATACAGATGAGATGAGTTGTGTATGTAAAGACAACAGAAAATACAATGTGGCAAAAGACCAACTTGTAATCACACTGAAAATTTTCTTGTAAGAATCTAGGGAACTCAGCTGTAGTGTAAGACTTTTTCTGCGGGTTAGCTTTATCGTTTGGTATTTCAAAGCAAGAAAGCATACTAAATGTTTTTTCAGTAGCTTTAGTTTCTATTCATTGCAGAACAACCACATCACAATATAAATGAAGTCAACCATTTACTGCTTATCCGGACAACGCTTCTGAAAGAGATGATGTCATCTGGAAGTGCCAGATGTCTAGCATAAGAAGGAAAAAAAAAAAAAAAAGAACAAACCCAAACCTATATTTTTTGTCTGTCATTTTCAGAAAGTCCTCTGTGTGTAATCCTTACTTATCACATTTTTTAATATATTCTAGCATGAGCAAGCTAACAATGCAATTTGCTAATAGCCCTTCCTTACTGCTAAGCTCAAACCCTCGGCCTCCTTCACGGTTAATTGAGCCGGGATGGCTGTGTACACTTCAGACTGCAGAGAGTGCAAACACAGCATGTTCGAGTGCACATTAGATTCCTCTGAAAACAAGGAATTTCAAACATCAAGGTAACTTCTGAAGACTGTATTTGTATCTGTTGTTCGATACAAACAACATTTTAGCCATGGACACAAACACAAAGAGAACTTTTACTCTGAACGTGACCACTTGGGAAGCTCACAGCTGAAATTTTGGATGGTTAAAACCTTAATTCAGTTTACTACATGAAGATCAACAGGTTTTTGATCCAAAATGTTCCAAGCACCCTAGTTAGTCATCTGAAGAAAAAGGAATAGGCTTTTCATCATTCATGAAAGTAGCACATTTCACTACAGGTTAAGGAACATTAACATCAGCCTGAGATCTAAAACAGCCTGAGCACTTCTGTTCTCTAAATAAAGTATTTCAGCTTTCAAAGCTAACATTTCAGACTTTTTCATAAACACTGAATTAGTATTTTAAAAGTATGAAAATACACTGAGTGAAATGATGAGTCAAATGGTTATATTTTACTACACTTACAAATATGGGCTCTAGTTTGCAAGATGCCCTACTAACTTGAAACTTCCTAACAAGTAAAATACTACCACAACAAAATAAGGTGTAAGGGAGAGCACACCTTTCCTTTGATAATCTCAAAAGGGCAGTAGAGATACTTATCCACCAACTATGCGTTATCATCAATATTTCTAACATCATTTCCTTAAGGAGAAAAACAGAAGGACTATTAAACCAAGAATACTAGAACAGAAAATAAGGGGAAATCAAATCTTCTACTCATAAAATTTAGTCCTTCCAAGAAAAGTTTGTGTGAACATTTTGTATCCCACAAGCCTATCATTTACTCACTATAAACTGCTTAACTAGAGCACATTTGTTCCTTAGGCATGGAAAGAACAAATTACAGCATTTGCATGAGTTCGAACAGTTGTTTGCCAGAGAACCAGTTCTCCAAATTAGCTCAAAGCCTGTGAATTAAAAGTTATGCAAGAAAAAGCAAAAAAGGTAATTCTCTCAACAGCCCTTCTATTTCAGGATCAAAGTCTTAACTGGCACTAAATACTCTGTCTTGCTTATAACTGGGAGAATGTGTTCACTTCTGCTACTGCACATGCTTTTTCTCAGCCTGTAAATTCCCACTGCATCACACAGTATACAAAATCCAAACACCAAAAAGCCTCAAGCTCTTTCTTTGCACTGATTTTAGTGATGCAGTTTGGAGCCCAAAGAGCAGAGCACAGGGGAGAAGACTTTCCAAGAGATCAACAGTGATGCTGGATTTCTGTGATTCCTTCTCACACTGCAAACAGAAGAAGAGCAAGACTCATACAGACAGTAAGAAGTCTTCTCTCTGATTCCATCTTATCCTAACTTTTTTGAAGCAAGTCTAAACTTGACATAATGTACTAAACTGCACAAAGGTATATAACGGGCTAGAGATGCACGATTGTGGTGGTGTATTGTCTCCCTCCCAGGCCACACTATGATCTGAGAAATGTTTATTAGGCCTCAGTAGAGAGTAAGAAACTTTTCTCTCAAAGCTATTAATGAGTGGCCAGCGGCAACACTTCAGTAGATCCCGCTGAGTTCTGTAATCAGGAAAACAGAGGTAATGAAGTAGCACATATTTGAACACAAAATCGTAATTTTTTACATGCATAAGAAACCGTGCCACAGAAAGAAACTCAAAGGATATATTTCAGTAGAGGGGACCGTACTGTTTCAGGGGATAAAACGTCATATCTCTGTTACAGTGCAAATTATCCAACTGTACCAATGAGTTTCCTCTGGTGTCTGCCTCACTTTGAAAAGCCAACGTGCTTTCAATTATCAGCCATATCTGAGGCACAGTGTAAGCTGAGAGTACATTACAGCATGGGTAAGTTGACAAGGTGAAGGAAGGCTACTGATCTCTGCAATTACAGCAAAGAAGATGGTAAAGCTGAGATTGCTAATTGCAAACCTTGTGTACCAGCTCAGGCCAGTAACTGAATCTTTGCAAACTTGTATAAATACCAGCTTCACTCAGTATAAAAAAAGACAGAAATACAAGACATTAAAATGCTTGCCTAGTTCTCAACAACAGTCAGAAGGAAAGTGGTTATTACTTTGTACAGTAATTAAAGTCTAAAATCTAGTTTTTCCTGGTTTTGTTTAGAGGTCAAATCTCAGTGTTCTTAAAATTATTCATACTGAGAATCTTGGGTTGAGAAGGGAACCGAACTGGAAGCCAGACATTTCAGCAACTGAGACATTAGGCTGATGTGTCAGTAGGCTTCATATTCATGCAGTGTTTTATCAATACCAGTTGATGTGCACGCTCAACAGAAATCTTTTTTCTCTCTTCCTCTGTGGTAACAACAGGTACAGACCTGGTTGGAGTAGTAAGTGCAGCAGTATTAGAAACTGAATTACTTTCCTTATACTGGAAAAAGCAGCCATGCTTAGATGAAGAGACAAGGCCTCGTACCCTCTGACTCATCAGTGATGTTCTGTACAAATCAAAGAACATTCCTAAGCTGTTTCTGAATTCCAGCTAAGATTAACAGGGCAAAGATCTCTATGTATATTAGGAAGTTACTTGTACTACTGGTGTACTGTGCATTGCAATCGGGTGTGGTATCTATGTTTAAAAACTAAGCTCAGACAAAGTATTGTTTGATTCCTGTTAGAAAAGTAAATTATATAAGCAAAAGACATTTGGTTAGCTCTTTGCTAGAATGACTACTTTTGACATATGCCCATTCCCTCCATTCACTCAACTGAAAGCTCAGATGTCCCTGTTGAGCAAGGGGAATCAGTTTTGGACCAGATCTTGTTAGCAGCATTTGACTCACATGTACAGATTTCAGTTGCCCTGAAGATGAGTGGGGCAAAACTGAAAATACGGATTGAATTGGTAAGCATGGTTATCACAACATCGCTTTCCTTCAGATATTCTGCAACTAAGACTGTATTTTGGTTCCTTTTGCTATAAAAATAAAATAATTCTACCCTCAGAGAAAGATGGAATTTCAATAATTAATATTAATAGGTCATCTAGACAGTTTGGGAGGAAAGATCCTTGAAAAGAAGTGTAGAGTGCTATTAACATGATTAATGTTCACTTGTTCTATTTCAAGCTGTCTACATAGCTCTATCATTCTTCAGTTCCTATTGGCCATAACTGAAGAGAATTAGAAATATTCCTTTCCTTGACATAAGACCCAAAGGAATTACAAGACTATGAAGAGCTGGTAAGAAAATTTACTGCAGATACTGAATGCAAACACTCTAAAATTCACTCCACCTTCTAGCAACATTTTAACCTGAAAATGTCTTTCCTAAATTAGGAAACAGATCAAACTACAGAGAGAAAAATAGCGCAAGAATGTATCAGTATTCCTAAAGTATAGAGTTATTACATAGCCTTTGAAAAAGATCAAATGTGGTGTTCTGTCCTACAAATATTTGTAGTATCATAGCATGGGAAAAAAGGTTTATACACAGCAAAGTGAAGATATTTTTGTAATAGAAAAAAAACTTATTCAAATAAGTATCAAATACTTATTTTAAGCTAACTTTCAAAGATAATGTACTGTATCAAAATATTTACCTTGCTCCTGTTCGGTGCAATGCTAAATAATGCCTTTTCTTTTGGCAAATGGGAAAGTACAGCATCAGGATAAAACCACTTTTGTTCAAGTAATGGATCACTTTTGCTTTCAGAAAGAAAGTGATGCAGCTTTTCAGATTTACTGATTTCTGAAACATTTTCAGTGATTCTGCAAGCAGTTATGTTTAATTCAGTTTCTTCATGTTGTCTGCCTAAAACGTGGATAGCAGAATCCAAGATTGTTCCTTTTCTATAACAAAGATCACTGGATTTCTTCAGGAATGCTAATTCTCTCCTGTTATCCCCCTCTGAATATTTCTTTTTCCATGTACAGTGTTTCTCTGAATTCCTCTTGTCTTCTCCCTTTAACCATGTGCCTGTTTCATCAGACTTGCTGAGCCTCTGATAATCACCACGAAAGCTCTCCCCACAAAGAGAATCACTCTTTGCTTCGCCCGAGAAAACTTTTGCTTTAGCAATATCAACTGAAAGGTCTGTACTCACAGGCAGAGCATTACCAGCTACTGTCACTCTCCCAGGGAAGAAGTCGGCCAATCCCACATCCTTGGGATGAATCTCGATGTTTTCTGAAATCTCCACTTCATACTGTCTTTTTTCTTCATTTTCTTTAATGTGCACTGAATCTGATCCCTCCTCGGTTGATCTCTTTCTCCTTTTTCTTCTGAAATATTTTCTTCCAGGGGAATGTTTATCTGGACTTAAGGGAGCTTTGGCAGGATCTAAACACTGTTCTTCCTTTTCAGCCCTCACACATCCACAGACATTCCCCATTTGGCTGTCTATAACTCACAGCCACAGAGTTTCATTCATTCCCGTGTATTTATACACACTTAAATTCTCCTCAGAAAGTTGAGAACTGCCGTTTCCACCGTAATTTCTTCCAGACTTCACATCCACCCGCCTCAGTACGTAGCCATTTTGCTTATGAGAAATGCACACGCAATAAACGCTGTGGCTCGGTGCCCAGGCAGGGCCTGTGTCTGATTAGACACTGTGGCTTATTTCTGGTCACCAATCCTCTTAAATAAACATCACTGTTCCAGCATTGGGCTGTAATGCTGATTGCCTTTCACAGAGATGACATAGCATTTATGAGCAATAGAAATTTCTCACATGCATTTTAACTCCCCGTTTCGCTTAGTAACTTGAGCAAGATAAAGTAGAAAAATATGTAGCAACCTTTGAAACTATTAGCTACACTCCAAATCCAAAAGCAAGCAGCACAGTAAATAGCAGGGATTTAGTCAGCAGATTTGTCTTGCACTTCATATCTTTTTATTACCTATCCAATGATCCACAAATGGAAAGATTAAACTAAAGGATCAGAAATCACTCTGACAGCTTGCTGGGGGTCAAGTTTTTATTTGCATGTGGAGTTTTCATAGCAGCTAATGTGATTTTTCACTGATTTATCAGCTATAAATAACCTGCTTCACTGCCTTCATAAAAGCACAACAGCTTGCTCAGGGCAGTGACACTGTACTGGGGCTGAAACTTTGAAGCAGAGTTAAACCTTCTGGCAGATAAAAGTGAAACAAATCATAGAAGCCAATCTATCTAGAAAACTGACCTTAAGATTATTGTTTATAAAATGGAGCTTTATCCTCCTCCCATGCTCCTGTAAGGCATTTCTGTGTAGCTCTGAACATAAGATCCAAGAAGCATCTAACTACTCCTAAAACTAAGTAGAAATATACACTTTTAAAATGCAAACAAGTCTAATCTCTAGTATGCTTTGTTTGGAAAACTCTTTTTAACTTTCCTCTTTGTTTTTGTCATGGATATGTGAAACCTACTAAAACCAGAACACATCATCAAGGACAGATGCGTATGGTTTCTCATGCTGCAAAAGAATGACAGCGTGACTTGCCAGGCATTATCAGGTGTTACCACTGAGTTTCCCTTGCTTAGTTGCAAAGGAATTGCAATAATGAGACCCAGAAGCTTTATCCCTAGAGGCCAGTTCTCCTCTAAAAAAATGTGAAGTATTCCACATTGTACTGACAGGATCTAGAATGAGTAATACAGCAAAGAACTAGGATGAGCCTCCAAAGAATTTCCAAGGATATAGTTGCTCACTGTTGACTACTCTCAGGGCACTGAGGTAAAATTTGACGGTAATGCTTAGAAACCACCTGTAACACCACAGAATATTGTGACAGATGGGCAGTTGCTACAGACACGATGCTAACATGTTTCTTTTCAAAGTGGACATTTATTCTATGACTACACTCTTTCATAGCCTCAATTTGTATTTCCATTTGTAGCATGCTCAACATACAGGTGCACTTGTGACATCTGCTCCCATTACTCACAATAAAATGTTGCAGTCCAGTCTGCTTAGAAAAATTACTTTAGAAAAGTGACTTTCAGCTAAGGCCAGAGGACTTAGTCATTTAAAGCACACTTCCACATGGGTCTGTGTTGGGTCCTGACATGGCCCCCCTTAACTAACAGAAGAACACATTTAAAAAAAAAATTGTTCGAAATGGCATCCCTGTGTTTGTAAAAAACCCAGCTTTTAAACCTAAATATATACTTCTCTTTCTTCTTTCTCATCAGAAAAGAAGATTCGGGACTTTACAGTGCAACGTGCCAAGGCTGATTTCATTTCACACAGATACAGTTTCTGGTTTAACAACAAGATGCCTACTAATAATGTTTAGTTAAAGAGATCATAGTATAATACTCTTAAAATATATACAAAAATATTATCTTGATAAAGCAGAAATTATGCAAAATTCTGAAGACAAGCATCCAGCATTTGAATGAACAACTGCAAATCTTCATGCTGTCTAATTCAAAATGTATTAAAGTAACCTACCACAAGTACACTGCTAATGTTGTTTTTCCTCTACAAACTTCATAGGGGGCAAGAATCTCCTTAAAAATACTGCAAATTTAAGATTTCAATGCAAGTGCATTTTTAAATTAATCCATGTGGGTATCAAGATTTCCACACAGTAATATATTATTTTACTGAGATTTACTGGAGTGTGATTTGATACATATTTCCTTTAAACTGTTTACATCTGTTTAACAGCCAGCACAATACCACTTTCTTTCAAACAGAAAATGTCCCTAAAGTACACTCTGTTATGACCAAACTCTTGGAGATTCAGTAGCACACTGACTGTCACAAAAATGTTAAATCATATCTAATTCAAGATAGGTCAGAGGAAACACATATTGTTATTTTCCAGCTGACAATTACATTTTGTATTGCAATCAGTAATTAATAGAGTCCCTAATCTTGCACATCCTCTTTCATTCATACCTAAAATTTTGATTGTTTTTCTTAAGAGTAACTCAATTCTTCAAAAAATCAGGTACCTCTGAAGCAGAATTTTTTAAAAATGAGACAGCAAAAATACAAGAATCAGTTCTGAAACACTAATTACAAGATCAGTGCTCCCAACAATCCTGCATATTCCAGGTCAATTTATTCGAATGCACCTGGTGTAACTGCAGCTAGTCCTAGAAGAGGGCCACAAGGATGGTGAAAGGTCTGGAGGGGAAGCCTTGTGAGAAGCAGCTGAGGTCACTTGGGCTGTTCAGCCTGGAGGAGACTGAGGG
>VYZQ01023641.1:0-32443 GCA_013400655.1 Mystacornis crossleyi | reverse complement strand
AAACTATAAAACTAATACATTTTTCTTTCTGCTTGGCCTTGACAAACCCAGAGAAGACTGCCTTATGCACTGACCAACTAGAAATTTGGGGAGAATATCTATGAATGTAAAATAGGCCCTATCTTCTCTAAAATGCTCTTTCAATCTGAAGACTGGTATTGCAAGGCTGTTGCCTCCTAATCATCAAGCTGAAGTTGCATTCCAGGCTAATATTAATGCAGTAAACAGCCAAAGGGTTGAAAAAGGAAACTTCAGCAAGCGTAACTTACAACACTGAGCAATTGTTCTATGAGGGGGATTCTTCCTTTCCCAGTTCGACCCAGTTCATCCAGCAGTTGTCTGGACTCTGGCTGTGGAGACACACAACAGCCAGTAACATTTCACACGGCAAAAATACAAGTAGGTGGGCCAGATTCTGCCTTGGAGTGAAAGTGAAAAATGCACACAGTGGCATGAATTTGATGTATCTGAGCCTCATTGCTACTAATCCCTCACTTCTTCAGGAATGTCTTTCTGAGTCTGGGCAAGTGTTGGGTAACCTGGGCTAATATCTCCCTACTGAGGTCTTCATTCAGCAAGTGTGTCTGCAAATGATTAGCTTTACAATGCAATGCAGCTCTCCAGGGCTGTACAAAGATCTGCTCAGCACAGTAAAATTAAACATGGATACACGTTTACGATTAAAGTTTGAAATTTCCAGAACATGCGGAAGTATTTTGTTTTACAAATGTTTATGTTTTGCCTCGGAGAAAATAATTTACTAAATCTTAAAACAACAAACAAACAACAAAACCTAAAACCTTTTCCTTTTGTTTCTTCCCAGCTTTCAACCTCCCTTTCTCATTTTGAAAGCTTAATCACTTGACCAAGCATTTTTATCCCTGGACTCATATCACAGAGCTCTGTATCTTCCCCCACCCATTGAGTTGGCTGACTGATCCAACCTTAGATTAATGTACATTTCCCTTTTGAAATTTTCCATGTCATTACTGACAATCCCTTTAGTAGACAGTTCTTTCAGGAAGTTTAGTGTTCAGTGGAGGTAAATCCTTGCTTCTTGAATTAAGCTAGGCCTCTATGGAGTCAAATGTTGTAAAGTCAAGGAAAGATGACAATACCTCCATCTGATGTTGCTTCTGAAAAAGATCTGTAAGAGAATCACTCTGCAACAGCCCTTAAGCCTAATGCAGTGTCAGAATTGAATGGGTTCAAAATGAGAGAAAAAATCTAATTAAACTCTTAGTAGAAAAACAAATGAGTTATTTTCAGTTCTGAACTAAATGTCAGTTACCAATGTTCAGGTTTTATATTAAGTTGGACTTTTATCCCCTGCCCCCAGTCAGGGTTAAAATCTTTCTATTTTAACCACTGGATGCCCTCCTTCATGTTAGTGCTGCTCTATAAATCTTTTCTCCTCTATTTGCAGAAGATACGTACGGAGAGCTTATATTCCTGTCCCATTACTGTTCTTGACTTGGTTCCCTTTATTTTGCCTCTTGAATAGAAAAGATTATGATCACCTCTGCCTACCAGAAAGGAAAACAAGTGTTAATTCAAAGCAAAGTCAGTATCCTAACTAGAACTTGGAGGAGAGATCTGGAAATAATTTATCCATTTATAATCAAAGCAGTATTTTTATCAGTTTTCTGCATGAGAGAGTGGTGAAATACTTGGTGCAGATCATACTGGTTTTAACAAAAGGTTTATACAGCTCCCAGTGCAGTGGCTGCCTCTTGCCAAGTCTCAGCCTGGATGCACAAAATGGATGAAAGTTACAAGTGAATTAAGTATGTCAAATGATGCTATAGGAATTTCTGAATTCTGATGCTGACTTTACAACTGGTTGATTTAATGAAAACCTAAGTCCAATATGAGATGCCCAAAACGTTGAGCTGTTACTGACACCAGTGGGAGATTGCAGTTAAACATCTCTGCAAAATAGGTCTAGAATGAATGTATTTCATAATTCCTTATCCTTGCCAAATATGCCAGAGCTGGCAGTCCCTGGCAGAGCTGAGAAGGAGAGATAATATTGATATTTATGGTTCCTTTTGTAAAAGAATATGTGAAACATCTAAAATTTTACTGCTATAATTAAACACTGGTGTGAGCTGTGGCTGCAGCTCACTGGTCTCCTCAGCTATCCAGGGATGAAGTATTCCCAGGAGTTTTTGAGACAGTCTGTATGTTGCTTAAATTTCAACTCAGACATATTTTGAGACTTAAAAGATCAACTTAAATAGGCACAGAATGTTTGTCTGTCTAAGCTTCCACGCACTACTTCTGTATTCCTGACTGCTCTATTTATGGTTTACTGTAAAGACAGGGAAAAAGAAATCTCACCAGAATTAGTCTGACTGCCATCCTGTGCATCTGTGACTTCTGTTACAGCACTCGGGTAATAATTCCTGAATTTCACTGCTCTGTTAGGATGAATATCCTGCAGAATTATCAAATGCAGGTGGTTATTAAGATTATCATGTAATGCTGCTATAATCTTAGTGGCACAAAACTGTTGCATATGAGAAAATACATAGGCTTTTAATATCAGTGTCAAATTATCACAAGACATTATCATATGTAATTAAACTCTGTTTTGAGGCAAAATTACGTAGCATTTTTTTCTAAACCTTGTGTTAGGTATTTCTTTTGATTTAGAAAAAAAGTGACATAACCTTGCTTAATGAAATGAAGATTCACATCCAAATGACAGTGTTTCTGCCACTTGAGAAATTTCACTTCTGAAATGGTGTGATACAGCTTTTCATGCCCCACATGGCAAGGTAAGCTTTCCAGGATTCCTCACAAGAGATATGGTCTGAATTTTGGATTTTTGAAATGGCAGATTTTCATCTTTGAAAAGCTGGAAATGTGTATGTTGTGGCTTTTGGAACATAGTAATTCTTGAGATAGAGATTCCAGGTTTTGAATGGAGCTAACAGGAGCTCTGACAAAAGTTCTCTCCAAACTATTGAAAATTCCTAAGGTTATTCCTTAAGAACACAATTTGCAGGCTTTAGAAAAGCAGGATCTGAGGTCAAAAGCTAAGGAGTGCTAGAATCATCAAACCAGATCAGCTGAAAGAAAAAAGCTAATACTAATAGCAAACTGAAAACATGTGAGATGATAGCAACATAACCATGAAGTCTGGCTTAATCAGATAAGGACACCTGTTCATCCAGCTCCAGCAGAGAAAGGAAAAGGTTATTTTCTCGGAAGTGATAAGTTAACACCCTCTGAACAACAGCATTTCTTGTTTAGACCTGAATTTAAAATATATCATTACAGTGCTCTAGTGACTGCTTTAGACCAGCTGCCTCTCAACAGGCCCCATCCCCTGAACTGACCTTGTTAATAGCAGCAAAATTCAATGTAATAGTGACATCACAGTCATCTTCAGAGATGGTAGCATAATTAATCTAGAGGGAAAGAGCAGCCATTAGTATTTCTTACCAAAAAAAACCCACAGAAGTACTTGGAGGAATAAGTCTTGGTGATGGTGTTTCTTGTGCAGCCAATACACAAAATCACACACGTGGTCTCTGCCTACTTGTGATATTGTATCAACACTTCCCATGTCAATGAGAAAGGGGCAGGTGGTTTTTGAGTAACTGGAAATTTTGCAACAACTGAAACACCAGGTGAATCCAAAACTGCAATGAGGCTACATTTCGTGGAAGTACAGTCATTCTCCACTGATATTTTGTAGCTGCATAAAAGGCTGTGTTGTTCTTGGGACTCCCAGATCCGGGAGAACTGGTGGCTGCTTTAGTCACACCAGTCTGGGGAAGCACAGTCTGTATTAAAACTTTGGTACCTTTGTGTATCAATTCCTTGAGACAGTACTGCTGGCAACAAGTCTATGGGAGTCCTACAGATATGAGTGCACAGGAGATTATAAAGAAGTAGAATGAAGATTATATTGCAGCTGGTTGAGAATTTTGAGGTAAGGTTGATTATATTTCTAATCCACATGAAAAACTGAAAAAGCAGCATTAAACCCAGATAGTTGGCATCTGCTTCGAACCATTTTGTTACTTTTGGGGGCACTGGTTCTAAGACAATAAACTGACCAAAGGCCAAGAAGCAGCAGGAATAGCCTTCCCTAGGCAATTTTATATTTTTCAGGCCTATCCTTTTGAATCATCTAGCGGAGGAAACAAGTTGCATTGGACTGTACCTCAACTGTTTAGCAGATATTCTCTTATATTTATAGTTGCACTACCGCTTCTGAAGATCCTGGTGGACAATAGATCTCAGTGAATATAGAAATCAGGTGCAAAGTATCTAATGGAGTATCTACTCCTTAGGAACGAGTCCTAGAAGGTTTCCACCTTCTTACTACATAAAAGCAGCTGAGCAAAGGCTTTCTCACTCCCGTTACAGCTCTTAGGTGAGAGAATAGGAATTGGCATTGGAAAGAAAGCAGAAAAAGTCTTCTTTTTCTGGAAAAGTCTTTTCTAAAGGAAAAGACTGGGCAAAAAATTGAACAACAAAACAAGACAAATTACATACAAAAACAGGTCAGTGTCTAAAGAAAAGGGAGATGTTTATTTTTCCAGTGTTTATGTAGCAGCCACAATAATCTCATGACCCTCCATGGGAAGATAATATTCACAAGCTCCTTCCTACCTTTCCCATTTGAGGTTCTCCAATCAGTGTTCTGAATTCAAGGTTGTTCTGGGCATAGCTTCTAAGATGAGCACAAACATGGTCCAGCTGTTTTCTCCAGTAACCTGTTCACAGAGAGTTAAGCAGGAGAAAAATCCTTAAAATATGAGTAACATTCCTTCTAGAATGTTTAAATCTAGAAGATTTAAAAGATAGCATAGCTTCACTGAGATTAAAAAAAATCTGTAGAAAATTCCTCTAATCAAGAAAATGAGAAGGAAGTTATACCCTAAAAGCCACGTGAAACACTATTTTATCCACAGGTTATATATAATTCATCTTTAGGGCCCTCTATTCACCACAAAATCTTGGAATGATCCTTGTGAGTCAAAACTGGTACTCTGTGAAGGGAAAATCTCACACTATTCCAGATCATAAGAAAAGAAAAAAGTAATATATTACAATTAAGCAATTGCGTGTTATTGAACTGATTTTTAATTGATTTGGGATAACTGACAGGGAACAATAAACCAAATCTGAAAACTGCAAGCACAGAAACTCAGGATACACAGCATTTTGGTCTGTGTAAATTATCCTCCAAATAAATGCCTTTCAATTATATATGTGAGCGTGTATTAAAAGCTTAAGCATTCCTGCTCACTTGCCTGTCAGGATCTCTGGGGGAGAGAGAGAGTCAGCATTCCTTTATGCTGATAGCATGAAACATGAGGGACTGAATGAGCCTGGATTAAAAACTCAAGCCATTTAGAGCTTTTGCACCTCCTGTCCAGGCACTTCTGGAGCTACATTCTGTTTTCATCAGAGAAAGCAACAAAAGGACTTGTTCTCATTTTTAACTGACTGTTTTCAATCTAATTTTCTTTTTTAGCATCCTTATGGTAAGTACAGAGCATGATTCATTTTGTTGTAAATAAACTGCGTAGGCTTGATAACCTCATTTAACTTGCACAATGAAGCTGCTCTGACCTTATCTTTTCCTTCATGTTAAGTGAAGCTTAAAACAGTGAAAAGAGACCAAGCCAGAAGAAAAGTGCTGCTCTGGCTTTTACAAGCCTTTTTGCAAGGGCACAAGGAGTTTTGTGCTTGGAAGACTCACGGTTGAACTGGTATGACAAACTAAACCAGCAAATCTTACTTGTTAAGCAGCTTTAAATGAACAGAAAAAGAAGGATCCACAGAATAACATAAATTGTTCCCTGCTGTGGTCTCATGCGAAAACTAATACAAGTTGTAAGTAGTATTTAAAACATCTATAATAAGACTACTTGGTGAGTGATCTCTCCATAGAAGTCAGTATAATATTTGTAGTAAAGTGGTTCACAACTATCCCAAGTCCCCAGATTTTACTTTTAAAAATCCAGACGGTCAGGAACATATTCTTGCATGGTTGATGTTTTACAAGATTTCAAAGGATTTTTGGCAGCACTGATGGATTATTTGAATCCATGCTGCCAACAGCAGATTACACCCATATCACACTGATTTAACTTTTGTTACAGTAGAAAAGGGAAGTCTACTTTGTAAAGTTTACCTGGTGAATGTCTTGGCTCCTGTCCAAAATAGACTGAAAGTACAGCAAAAAAAGAAACTCAGGACGCAATAGAGGATTAGTGCTTTGGAACTGCTGTTGTTTGCCCCTTTCTTAACTGTTTAGTATTTTTTTTTAATCCTCACACATGAAAAGAAGGTCAGTTAATAGTTGGTATGGTCAAGAAATAATAACCTCCACCATCTTATTTAATCACTTGTATTAAAAAACTTTAATATCAAATGTCTGATACTATTTTGACTGAAGAAATAATGGTCATATTTGGCATATATAAACAAGGTTTTCCTGGGTGATAGTTGATGTTCTTGTTGATACAGATAGTTTCAAGCCATGTACGCAACTCAGCTTGCACTGACTGTAAGAAGCATTTACTGATTTATGGAATGAAATATGTTCCTCAGCCCTGGATCAGGCAGGATCTAATGGAGAATACATTACCCAGTGCAACTTCAACAAAGTTACCTCTGTTAAGTGGATAAAAATGAAAAGAATTCAAAAGCAGTTCAGAATTTCTTCCCTACCTTTCCCAGTGACAGCAGTTCTCACTCACAAGTCAAGAGCTGTACTTCTGACAGAGATATAGAAATATTCAGTGTTACTTTACTTTTTTCTTGGCACTATCAGGGGCCAGTCCTCTCTTATCTCTGACTAAATTAAGCTCCCTGACATGTTGAGTCAAGTGTTGTATTTCCTACAGTGATGCCTAAGAGAACATGTCACATTTCTGAGGAAGGGAGGAGGAAAACAGATTTCCCCAGTGATTATTTTAAAAATCAGAGTCGATCTGAATACAGATACACAGGGTCAAAAGAGGAATTTCTAACATTCACTAGCAGCTCTTACTACCCAATAGAAAATTAATTCTGATAACAACCCGAGGGGTTAACCATCTGATTGCTGAAGAGAGCTAGATGGGAAAGTGGATCTAAAAGAGTAACTACTCCTCCAAACCAGGGTTTGGTGCTGTAATGATGTAAAATTAACTCATCTTATGGACTGCCCATCTGGACTGTCCTGTGAGATGGAAGACAATTCTTCCCACTAAGCCATTTATAAGATTCCTGATTAATACTGATAGGCTGTCTTCAGGGGTTTGGGATCCAGAAAGCTGAAGATTTCTCAGGATAGTAAAAATAAAACCTCAAAATGTCAAGCAGTTCATGACAGCAAACAGTCCAGTGATTCCACAAAGAACAAAGGGACCACAAAACTCACTTGGAAAGAAAGTTTTCTGTAGTACTGATACTGCCCCTGCTGTAGCCTGTGATTGGAAAGACTCTTCAATGAGTGATGCTCTCATAATCCTATTAAGAATCCCTTCCTCTAGTTTAGTTTTCTTTGCTTCTGAAGCTTCTATAATTTATTCCACAACAGCACCCCAAACAAGTTCCTCATGCAGACAGCCTTCATCATATTTTCCAGAGCTCTGACCCCCCTGTGTCTCAGAGTTTTGTTTATCAATATCCCTGCAGGTGCCATCACGGCTCTACCTGAAGTTCACGTTGCAGGGGCTGGGGAGGGTGCTGGGAACTGGGAGCTGTTCAGAGGTTTCCAATTCAAATACAGGACACCTGCCTCCAGTCTTGTGGGATCTGAGGAAATCAAACTACTACCAAATTAGTAAGACAGCACAGGGCTCAGTAGCCACAATTTTGATACTGCTGATAGCTTTCTTTTAGCTATTGGTGGAGATCAGTGATTGAATTCTAAGGCAGTGCATTTACAAGTGACTGGTTGGAAGATAGACTTGTAAACATGTAAATCAGTGTCGTGCTAATGCCACATTCCATAGACTATAATATTTTCAAGAAAAAGCAAGGTCATAAATTGTTTAGAAACAATAAAATCAGAACTTCTAACCTTTTCCAGGACTAATGGCTGTCAGGAGAGGCTTATGATCACTCATCTTTTCCACCTTTTCTTTTTGTGAAATCAGCTCAAGCTCCTTCTTTTCCAGCAGTTTGCTGGATGGGTAAAAAAGTCCAATGGTTTGGGTTCCTTTATCTTCTCTTTCTGTTAGTTCTGTCCTTGATTTGGACAAGGAAACAGGACAAGGTTGCCAGGCAACTTGAGCCTCTAATTGTTTTGCCTGTGGGGAGTGGAGGAGAAGGGAAAATGTAAGTAATAGAGATATAATTCAATGGCTTACAAGCATAACTTAACCAGAACAGTACACCAAATTGCAAGGGAATGAAAAAGCTAGCAGGAAGATTCATTAACAATCTTTTATTTTAATTACCAGTCTGTAACAACAATGCAACTTACCACAAATATTCAAGCAAAATCCAAATTCTTCACAATTGCCAGGAGACATGTATGCTTTTGTAGGGCAAAAGCTGGCCTTGCTAAGTATTGGGCTCTTCCTTAAAACCGAGTTTTAAAAACACTGCTACATTTGCATGAAAGAATATTAGCAGGCCACAAATTATTCACAACTAATAACACAGAAGTACTTAAAGAGCTAAGATCAGTACTTAAAGGGCTAAGACTTTTGAAAGGCTGATCGTTTCTCACTTTGCCATTCAGAAAGAGGCTGGATCAAGGCCTTGGGCTGAGGCTGCTGTTCAGCAGAAAGCAGAACCAAGGAGTTTGCCCTTGTGCTCCAAATCATCCCAAGGAAATGCATGGGGTTGTGCTGATCCACACCCACAATGGAGCAGCCTCTCAGTGATGTTCAAACCTGGCTCTGTAACACTGTGTGTCCTACCTGAGAAGATCCCAGTGAGTCCCCACGATCCATGGCAGGAGAGCTCTGCCTGGATAAAGGCTCTATGTAGACACCACAGGACACGCAGAAGCGAGCGTAGGGCTGGTTGCTGGTACCACACTTGGAACAGGAAAAGTAGGATGGAGGAGGTCCAGGCTGGAAAGTTCAATGCAACATTTGTCACTAGAGAAGCATAGGATGAATGACTCAGGAATGGTAAGAGCAGAGGAATGAATTAAAAGGAAGTAAAGTACCACCCTGAGTCCCCTCATACAGTACAGGACTAATGGTTATTTATGCATACAGGGGAGTGTTTTAAATTTTATGTGCATTCAGCGCACAGAAAATAAATTCTCCTCAAGTGTGATTCTTAGGTAGAAGCACTGTACAAGGGGAAATTATTTACACTGATTGTAACTCTACCGGGCAGCAGATAAGTACTTGTCTTTACTGAAGTTAAGGAGGCCTTCAGTCAAAACAATTGCATGCATCATCTCGTATCTGGTAATTGCCTGTATGGGTGATTATAGCCCAGAGTTGTTATGGGAAAACTTGCATTAGGTTAGCCTCTACTTTAACCTTTGACGGGTAAATTACTTTGCCTGAGCACAGGGCTGTTGCATCTCAGCTGATGCAATGCTCTGACAATGGTGCTTGTTGACCTGGAATCATTTGTTTGCAACTCTAAACCCTTGGGTCACTGACTGATGTGGGGTCAGGATGTCTTGTAAGCCTTTCCTTTTTCCATACACAATCCTATATGCTCTAAGCAGGCATCTTGATAAGAACACTGTTTACTGCCTGACAAGTGTTTTGCAAAGAGAAATTTGACATTGCTGCAGAGAAGCAGCAGCAGGTTTGTCCCCACAGACAGCAGGAGCACGTGCCTTGGCCCCGCACCAGGCACAGAAGCGGGCATCGCTCTGGTTCACGCCGTTGCATTTTGAGCACGGGGCCGTCTTCCTTTGCTGGCCCTGGTGAGGTGGCCAGAAGTCTCCTCCAAACACAGGCTAATAAAACAAAACAAACATTAGGGAGAAAATGCTTCTCATGAAGAAAAGTTCACAAGCCTAATAAGGGGAAAGAGGAAAGCAATCTGCTCTGACAACATAAAGTAATATTCAGCCGAAATGAATTACTGCAGCTTAGAATGAGCAACAGAGTGACTTGGATCCAACCTGTAATTTTGTTTTTCATTACAAAAACATGGTAAAATGTAGCATCAAATAATTTGAAAATATTTTTAGCAGAACTAGCACCAAAAATTAAAAACTTTATCAATGGTGTGCTTTTAAACTGAGTATTTATTAATAGGGCCCTATGTATAAGTACAGATGAAATTAGGATAGAGGCTTCTCTGCTGATAAATTTGCATTTTCAAATCCAACACACAATTTTCTTTGTACCGCTCTTTTTAGTAGTATGGCAGGGAGAATGTGTTCAGGCAAGGAGTTTCCTCACAGTTTGGAATTTGCCGCATCAGTATTTTTTTGGACTCTTTTGCATTGTGCAAATTATATACTACCCAACTTTTCCACAATTAACTTATATGAGTAAGCAAAAGAAAACAGGTTTTTCATCTGAAACTTCTAGAGCTTAAGTATAGATCCCAGTTAGGACAAATAGGACTTAAAAATGTTTTGTTAGGTTTGGCCTCAAGGCTTATGCAGTTTATTTTCTCTACAAGTCAGGAATATGGATAAGGGACAGAACCCAAGGAAAAATATTTTGATTACACCACAACAAAATAGCCCTGTTTTCATCTGTGGCCTGCATTGCAATTTGAACAATGTAATTTGGGGGTTCAGTTGGAAGATAAAACTTACAAAAGCACAAGTTAAAATATGTTCTAAATCTAAATTATTTAATAGCCATTAATAATAATATCAGCATTATTACTATTAATTATTCCAAATTACTGCTGTTATCACTAATGCATCGCTATTGTTACTAAAAATTCTGATTACTAATAATAATTCTTAGTAAGTATTTAACTTTCTCAGCTATATACAGGTCTCACATTCAAGTCACATGCCTAACTACATATGCAGCTACATATTATCTACACACATATCTGCATTCAGTGAAGCAGCTAAACAGACATTTACCTTAGGTAAGTACAAAATCCTACTGAAACGCACTTTGAAATGACACTTACGCAGCTATACAAGAGGCTTTTTCCTTTATCTGCAGACAGTGTGAGAACTCAGGATGTTAACCATTATAATCAGAAGATTTTAACTTGCAAACCATTATTATTCTATCATTTTCGTATTTATCACAACCTGGAGAGGTGAAATGTACCAGATATTTTTCATACAAGACTTTTCAGAACTGAAAGTAAAATTTTTCTAAGGAACCAAGCTAAACAGGGAGTTGAAACAGAGCAACTCTAGGGGTAATATTTCAGTGCTTTTCTCACCTCTGTGCAGAGTCACAGCCAAATACAAGCATGCTACCTGTATGCATGTAGGAGAAGCAGCAATTGAAGATAAGGAAAGAAAGTAAAAGTGGAGATATGAAAAATAATGTAAAAGCGTATTCTGTTTTCAGAAAATAACTGAAATCAGTGTGAATGATGTTCCTGATGTATATACTCAACTTTTCTATTGCACTTGAAAGTAATATGGACACAAACAAGTCTCCCTTGGAGTCAAGACTACTCATTTTCTATGAGCCTTCTGGACTTTCTCAATGGCATTCACAATCCTGACTTCCACATCAGAAACTTGAAGGTATATGAGACACGTTTAGCTGGACATTTGTGGTGGAACTTCTGTGGGAGGACTGGGCTTAAATGTGACCTGGGGGAGAGAATCTCTGCTTTGGTAACACCAGAACACGACTTCAGTTTTCCAAAGATAAAGGATGTTCTGCTTTGGTTTGATTCACCCAGTGTGACTGAAGTCTTACCATCTGTACTTCAGGCAGTTTGCTCTCACAAGTTGCACAGTGTTTATGGTGAAGAGGATTTCCTGTGCCACACACCTGGCAAATGACTTTGCCCTTTTAAACAGAGAGAGAAGACATTTCAGAGAGAGAATAGTATCTGAAAACCGTGAACAAGAAGACAAAGACTTTATCTTACTAAGTGCTGTGGTTATTCAGTCCTGTAGATAGAAGAGATCCTTCAAGTCTGGGCTATTTCACACTTTAGTTAGGCCATGTTGCCTGGTCATCACAAATCTGTGTAACTTGGTGACTATTTTTTTTAAACTATGGTATAGTTTCCTCAGGAGATTAAGTATCAATATCTCCAGATCTTTATATGCACTAGTGTCAGTTTGTTTAGTCACTACACTCAGACAAAACAGACAGCCCAGTAATAATAATATAATACCATAATACCATGAGGTGCCTTAAAAGACCTCTACCAGGTCTTGGCACAGCCACTATAAACAACTGAGTTTCTACCAGAGCTAAGAATAATGAGTCTGCTATTTTGATGTTGCCACCAAATAGTTCAGGTCTGCCTCTGCACCTACATCAGGGCAGCCATAAAACATCACATCTGGGACAATGTCTATAACCCACTGGTGGTGGGTTGACCCTGGCTGGAGGCCAGGTGTCCACCAAAGCTGTTCTATCACTCCCCTGCTCAGCTGGACAAAGAAGAGAAAATATAATGAAAGGCGCATGAATTCAAGGGCAGGGAGAGATCACTCACTGATTACTGTCAGGGGAAATACAGGCTCATCTTGGGCAAAGTCACTGAATTTATTACCCATCAAATCAGAGTAGGAAAAAGAGAAATAAAACCAAATCTCAAAAAACACCTTCCCCCCACCCTTTCCTCCTTCCTGGGCTTAACTTTTCTCCTGATTCTCCTGCCCTCCTTAGAAGCACAGGGAAACGAGGGTTATGGTCAGCTCAACACACATTGCCTCTCCTGCTTCTTCCTTCTCACGGCAAGTATGTCCATGTTTTCTTGTACTGGGGAACCTTTAATCCTTTTTTCCATTCAAATTGTTTTTAGTCCTACTAACTCTTAAAGCTGTCCATGATGTAATTATACAAAGCCAGATTGGATCAAAATATTTGTAATGAAGTCACCTGTTAAAAAAATGCATGCCAGGAGTTAAATCACTATTTTGTTCTATTTATTGTCAATTACCTTTATGCAGATGGTGTTTTGGGGCTGCAGCTGTGGAGCTATGGGTGACTCACAGATAATGCAAGTGGGTGTATTCATTGGCACAAGATGTTTGCATTCAAGGCATGGTGCCATCTGAAAGAAAAGCCACGTCACAGTTATGTTAAGGACCATAATGAGATCATTAAGGTTATCATGAGATTTCAGTATTTTCCTAGCTGGAGTCTACTTCAGCCACAAGGCCACTGGAAACATAGCAACTGACAGCAACTGATACTGATATTGATCTTTAAAGATCATAGTATCATATTGAGAAAATATGAAGACATCTGGAAAGACAATGCCAGAAAGATACTGAGGTA
Organism: Mystacornis crossleyi; assembly: GCA_013400655.1. Lineage (NCBI taxonomy): Eukaryota > Metazoa > Chordata > Aves > Passeriformes > Timaliidae > Mystacornis > Mystacornis crossleyi. The sequence continues at coordinate 19,100 of VYZQ01023641.1, read as the reverse complement.
ATTTGCAATAAAATTAAAACATTGCTATAAGATATGTACAGGTAGTTGAAATTCCCCTAATTATGGACCTAATTTAAAGAGGTGGTGAATCTCGGTCATTACTTAAAATTACAGCATTGCCCCAGACCAGACAACTCCCTGGTGATACAGGAAGGGAAACACACCACTGACTTGTTAGATCAGGTTATTATCTCTTGGGAAGACCTTAGGGAAGACAGTTACAGGCACCACTGCAAAAACTTGGTGCTCTCACATATGCCCACACACGCCACCTTTTAAGGTTTCAGGACTGGTACTGTTTCCTGACACAGGCAAATAAAACAATTTACTTCTTCATTGTTTTTCTTATTAGAATACATGGCACTTGAAGAAATCTATGGTTAATTTTACCCATAGTTAATGGTTTATGGTTAATTTCATCAGGTCCAATGCTAAAGGTACTGAGCAGACAAAGCAATTAGAACAGAACTTCCAAATGAAAGTGGGACTGAGTAACAGGTTTGCCAGCACTGAGTGTGTAACTTGCAGAGGCTGTTGTTCTCTCCAAGGGTGATGTGTGGATTGCTATGATGTTTTGCTGACCTGTGTTCCTTCGGGGAGTGGGAAGCGCTGGACTGGCACAGCGGGGATCAGAGATCCACATTTGTGGCAGAAGTGAGCCAAGGGGTCAGACAGGCGAGGGGCAGAACAGTGTGCACATCTGAAAATAAGAGCAAACTGGCTGAGCTTGTTTTAATATTGCACTGCTGCATAATAGAGAATAATCTGAAACTTGTTGTGACAGGACTTAGGCCACTGATTTCTCAGTTGTGATTTTCCGGCTGTGGTGGGACACCAGACCATGCCCCAAAATCCATAATAGGAAGTTCTGAACTCTAAACAGCTTTGCAAGGTAGAAAGCTCTCTGGCTACTATGGAGTTTCATACTTTCCTCCTCATCATGAGAGGTAAACAGGTCTCCTGACAGGCAGTCTGTGTCAGGCCTCACTGCTGCACCACGGGGAGCCACCGGTGTAGACCAGAACCTTTTCAGTACTGATAAGGATTAATGTTCTGTGAGACTACTCCAGTGAGCAGTGTTCACCTACAGCACTGAGGGTGTACTATAACTTGAAAAGACAGTTTATCCCCTGATCCTGTGGGTGTTAGGAGTCTTTATAAGGGATAATAAGACAGTTGATAACTGACAGTTGAAAACTAAATTTAAGAGAAAGAATTTTTAAAGTCCTACCTAGATTATACTCTCCAGTTATGAGCCAGTATCTGTCTTTGCCTTCCTAATTTTTACTGAGGCCCACAGTATTATCAGATTGGTTGCAAAAGGATCAGATATTTTCCAAAGGACAAATATGTTAAAAGGAGAAGTCACTTACTTAAGGAAATCTGTTTTGCTCTGGATCCTTGACACTTGTGTGCTTGCTAAGCTTTTCTGGCTAGTCACTGCAGAGGAACTTTCAAACTGAAATAAAGGTAATTCTTTAGGCTTTAGTAAGGAAATATTTGCAAAAAGCATATAAAGGTAGCAAAATCAGCCACAGATGTAATTTGAAACAAAATGCACTGAAATGTACTGCTGTGAGGAGTCCCTACTATCCTTGATTCCCCCATTAGCTGCATTAAGGGCACATGGCTTCTTCCAATAAAAATAAACCAATGCCTTGCCATTTACTTCCACCACAGAATTACTGAATATTGAGTTTTAAATATTAACTTGCCAACATACAGCAGTATTTGCTAACTGCGGATTCAGGAATGTATTAGAAGAGAATTAGTAGGAATGCAGTCACTGCTCATTTCCTTTGCCTGGGTTTGTCCATGCTGATAACTGTGTCCTGCTTTGGGCATTCCTGTTCTAGTGCATCATTACCATTACATTTAAATCCGGACTGTAGAATTCAGATAAAAAGCACTAATAGCTGACAGAGATCACAAATCTTCACCTCATCCTTTTTTTTAGACCCATGTCCTGATGACAGCCTTGTACAGTTTTCTTCAGCTTACCCCTCTGCTCACCTTCAAAGACTCCATCTGTTGTGCTGAGGTGGATTCCTCTCTGTACTCTGTGGTTCCCAAACGACTGGCAGGGAGCTGTGGTCCTTGAGGGGATCTGTGAGAAGACTTTCTGTCTGTTTCCAAGATTAAAATTACAATCCTGTTATTCCACTGTCACCCACTTCATGCAGTTAATATATATTTGAACATGAATGTTACATATTCTTGCTAAGCATATTTAAAAACATATTTGGCATCCACAGTTTTGGTTCAAATAAGCTGCATGGAATTACAGGAAATGAAACTCAAAGAAACCCCACAACTCTCTGACAGAGCATAGTTTTGTGTTTTAATTTATTTACAGTTTTCTTCCTTCCCGCATGCTCAAAAAACCCCAGCTCCTACAAGTACATTAGTAAGTAAACATTAATACAGTTTCCTGCTCTTAAACACTCCCATTGCTGTTGTCATGGAATAAGAGGCTTTATCTACAGAGAAAATCTGGGTCAAGCTTTCATTTCTGCTTGGTGTATTTATTTTGGAATCTTATTGCAAGCAAACATCAGTAAAGAAACTCTACAAAGGATTTGCAATCCCATCAATTTAACAGTATTTTCTGGCACAAAGGGAAATTCAGACTGGGCCTTGTTGTGTTGCTGAGAAATTAATGACATTTTAAAATGTTTTTAAGAAGTAATGTGAAATGTATGGAGGGTAAGTTTTGTTCTCCATTTGCAGTGCTGAGCAATCAAAACTGGAATTTCCAGAGGATGTTCTGTCTTCTGAGATGGTTTTAAAATTACCCACATTTTACAAGTGATACAAGAGGAAAACTCTATACTACTTTCTGCTAGAACAGAAGACTATCTCAATTTTATGAAGTAATACTGTACCTTGAAGTTCTTGGGGTGTTTGATCCCAGGCAGGCTTGATTTCCACATTCAGTCTATTCTTCTTAGGTTTTGTAGTAAACATTCCACCTTCCTTGTTCTAAAAAGTAATTCCATTTTAATTCCACATAAAATTTTTGCTTTTGCTCTAATCATCTCTTGCTATAGTTATTTGTTAAAATTTTAGAAGTATGTGCTCAAGCTATTTATTTTCAATGCAAGCATTTGAAAAACTTAAATTAAAAATATATTTAAAAAATATTTGATCTCAGTTAGTCATAAAATACCACTGAGGGGAAAAAAACCCTGTCCCCTCAAAATTTTAATATTACAAAAAGGACCAAAGCAGCAAAGATGAGCAAACAGAGAAAATAAAATATGTGAATAAAACTGGCAGTCAAAACTTAATCTCTAATAATATCATATATACAACATTTTATATTCACACAAGTGGTTACAACTGCTTAAACCTACCTGTGTGGCCATATCTTTTAGGAAATCCTTGTCATCATCTTCAACAGGGAAAATGATGTTTGGTTGCTGGTACTCTACCACAAACACCTTTGTCACAACTGAACTCTCCCTGTAGTCCCTGAAAATCAACGTTCGCAAAGCTATGAACCTGTCACAGACCTGTGTGCTGCAACAAGTAAATCACTGATGGATGTGGCTCTTTAGGTGGAACATCCCTCCCAAGCTTGCCAGTCATTATTTCAGTAGAATCCTGAGCAATATTCATTTGATAAATCAACTGTCATTCTCTAAGATCTATTAAATTACAACAGTAACATTGAAATTGCTGTAAATGTCCAAACCACTCTGTCATGATTTATTGTCATTCTAGAGAATCTCTGAAAATGTCTTAATAAAAACTGACTGAAAACAACTGTTAATCTAGGCAGCGGTAGCAAGAAAATCAACATAGGCCTAAATTTTGTGTGTTATATAATGTTGTTATATTCCAGTGCAGACACAAGCACACTCTGGCTGCAGGAGCAGCTAACAGGGAACAGCAAGCACAAATTTCCAAGTGGAGTGGAAGTTTCTGCTCCCTTGGAAATAAAAGATAATGCAACACAGAACAGACAGAGAATTTATGTGTTGTCTCTGTCTCCAAGCATGAAGTTAGTTTGCATGAAGTCAGTGGCTGTGCAGCAAAATCCAGTTGTCTTTCTATGTATTGTACTTTTGCTTCATCCAGCATTGTACTGAAGCTGTGAGGTTCAGCATTCTGTGATCCTTTGGGAGGAACTATGCAAATTCCTGGGAAGACCAAGTTCTATAAATCCACTGAACCACTGGATGACCCCAGAAAACACCACCGTGGTTTCTCTGGTGTTTCTAATGATCGCACTCCAAAGGATGAGCTCTCGGTGCAGTACATCAGCTTCTCACTCACAGCCTCCAGGATCACTGGGCACCCACAGTCCAGGAGATAACATCCAAGAGTTAATCCAACCACTCAAACACTTGACGGATAGAAAGTATCCTGAGAAAGCCATGTCAATGCAATTAATGAGTTTAGATTGCAAACTGCCTGGGGAAAGGCTCACTCTCACTTATAAGGTGTGGAATGCTTTAAGAAACATGGCTACAAGCTGTGACAGGGATACCTGTCCCTTCCAAAAACAGGCCTACAATAAAACAGGATACTCACTTCGTAACTGCCAGGGCCTTGATCATTATTTTCCCCACTGGTAATAAGATAGGACCCTTATACTCCAAAGTGTTACATGCCCCATGGCCAGGCTTCCTAATGAGGTCTGGTTTACTTCCATCTAAAGTGTAATAAATGGAGGCCCCGGCTGTATCTGAAAGAGAAAGTAATTCCTCAGACTGTAGGCAACTTTGGAAAAATGAAGCACTCACTACCGTGCTTGATTTTTCTCACATAAAGAAAAAAAAGCAGTTTCATAAGTGACTGAATGTTTGGGACCAAAACTGTTTCTCCCATGAAATATCAGTTACTCAACAAAAGCAATTTTGCTGTAAGCAATACTTCTGACAGCAAAGTAGCTGTGCACTGGTTTTGCATGAAAACATTGCAGCAGCTTGTCCATTCCAATGACAGAAAGGATATCTTCTGTCATAGTGAAAGGTGACAATTCAAAAATTGTAATGACAATGTTGGGAGTGAGCTGGGCACAGGATTCTTTCAAGCACTGTTTTTACAGTCAAAGCAAAATGCAAAAACTTAAAAGTTTGGCCTTGGAAGCAAGTAAGACTCAACACATATAACTTTCATGTCAGTAATATTGTTTGAATGCATAAAATTACATGCAAGTACATTTGGTGCATCAAACCTGCTGGTTAATTTTATAAGTTCCTTGAAGAAATGCACACTCCAAAAATCATAATTAAATGCAAAGAAAGCATAGAGGCCAAACATTTCAAATGGACACATAAGTAAAGCTTTGACATGGAGTCAAAGCTCTTGTTCATACCTGATTTTATTTCTATGAGAGTATTTGTGTCTATTTCCCGTTGAGCTTTCCCTGGAGGAGGGATCCGAAGTGGGATGATCTGAGGAACTGAGACAGAGCCAGCTGTCATTTTTCTCAGCAGTGATCTTAAACTAGAAAAATAAAACGGCAGACAATAATTTTTCTAAACAGAAGAATGCACTGAGAAATACAGCCTCTCAGCATGAATTCTTGTCTTTATTTGTTTCTCTTAAAAGAGAGAACACTGGATTCTTGAAACCATCCTGTGACTGTGATTCCAGGTGTTTGAGCTAGAACAGCTTTGGCACCATATGTCAGTGATATGTGGTAGGAGTAAGAAACAGGAATCTCCATCCTGATCATGTCAGATGTGAAACCCGCCTCATTTCATTATAGCCCCCTAAATAAATACAGGATGTACTGAAAAGGATTAAAGAAAAACATTTCTATTGCTTAAGCTTATGCCAGTTATCATGTGAATCAAGAATATATCCATAAAACAGGTGCCAAACCCGGTTTATCCTAGTGTACATAGTCATTATCATGTCATGTAATTCACGAATGAAAAATTGCATTTGGATATGATGACATTTTACAAAACAAAGAGATGTACTCCAGATCTTGGGAGTTGGTGCTCAGGGCCAGAAAACACGTCTGTGCTACGAGGGTTTTATGATCAACCCTCCAGTGCTCTGGAAACAACTCTTATGCTGCTCATCAGTGCAGGTAGAGTCACTCCTCACCCTCTCTGGGCAATCTGTCCCAGTGCTCAGTCACCTTCACAGTAAAGAAGTTCTTCCTCATGGACAGGTGGAATTTCCCGTGCTCCAGTTTCTCTCTGTTGCCTCTTTTCCCACTTTTGGGCACCACCGAGCAGAGCCTGATCCATCCTCTGACGCACACCCACCAACCACGGGCGGACCAGATCTTCACCTGCTCTGAGGGGGCTGACAGCTTTTCCCTCACGTTCCCACCTGCCCTTGGCACATGTGGACCTAAGGTACACGGGGCTCCGCTCCAGCCGCTTGGGATCGCATCCCTGGAGGGACGGACGCGGCCCCACCAGCACCTCCAGCGCGGCCAGGGCCCGCTGCCCGCCCCTTCACAGCGCAGCGCCCGCCCCTCGCCCCGCTCTATCCGTGCTGTCCGGCCCCTGCTCCCCTCGCTCCATCCGTACTGTCCAGGCCCTGCTCCCCCAGCTCCATCCGTGCTCTCCGGCCCTTGCTCGCCCCGCTCCATCCGTGCTGTCCGGCCCCTGCTCGCCCCGCTCCATCCGTGCTGTCCGGCCCTTGCTCGCCCCGCTCCATCCGTGCCGTCCGGCCCTTGCTCGCCCCGCTCCATCCGTGCTGTCCGGCCCCTGCTCGCCCCGCTCCATCCCTGCTGCCGAGCCCCTGCTCACCGCGCTGGATCCCGCTGGATCCCGCCCCTCTCGCTGCCGTTTCCAGGGACGCCGCCCGCCCGCCGCTCCCGGCGCCCATTGGCCGTTGCGTAGCAACCGACCCCGCCCGCCCCAGCGTCGCGCGTCTATGACGTCATCTCACCGCGCCGGAGCCCGGCGTGCTATGGCGGAGGTGAAGGTGAAGCCCGAGGTGCCCGACCCCATGGACATCGAGAGCAGGTGCTAGGGGCGTCCGGAGGCAGGCATGGGGGCCGGCAGGGAGGCCAGGGACGTGTTTTCGGACGGGGGCAGCAGGTGTGGGGCGTGGCGGGGCCTTGTTCAAGGCCTGAGAGGGGTGGTTCGACGCCCGAGTGTTGGTCAGGAAGTAGGTGCTGAAGGAGAGGGTTGTTGGGGGCACTGAGAGTTTCGTGTTGGGAGGTGCTTAGGGGGCAGTGGGGGTTGGGTGTTTTTCTGGTCTTGGAGAGGGAAATGGTGCGCAGAGAGTAGGTGCCGAGTTCGTCAAGAAGCAACTGATGGATGTTTTTCCCGAGTTGCTCTTGTCACTCTTTTCTGTCCTGACTCCAGTACTGTTTGGATTTGGTTTTGGATGCAACAGAACATGACTTTAAAGTTGTTTCTCTCTTCCTGCAGGATCATTGAGCTGTGCCACCAGTTTCCCCATGGCATCACAGACCAGGTGATCCAGAATGACATGCCTCACATGGAAGCCCAGCAGAGAGCTGTGGCCATCAACAGGCTGCTCTCCATGGTAGGGAAATCTCATCTTCCTCAGCACGTACATAACCACAAGGCCTGTTAGTGATGGGGAATTAATTAGCTGCAGAGAAAAAGACGGATGTTAGCCCATGTTCTCATATGTGAAAGGCTTCTCTGAGCCCCTCCCAAAATCCCGAGCTTGTGGCTTGCTCTGATGGCACACAGGTGAAACCTGCCAAATCTGTAAGGACTAAGGCTGTAACTGTAGGAAAGGATCACCTGGCAATGAAAGAGTGAAGGTTAGTTAATGCTGTTATACACACTTGATGCTCCTAGGCTTGTCTAATTGCTTTGCCTCTTCAAAATAGGAAATAAGGGGTTTGCCTGGCACAAGCATGCAGAGCAGAACAATCTTGTTGTGTGTGGGAGAGATGCCAGTAATTTGCTTCTGAGAGTCACTGCCCATCACAGGTGGCAGCTTTCCAGTGATGGCCACTTAGTGAAAAGTAGAACTTTGCTACTGGAATTTGGAATTGTTCCAGAGCTCCACTGTGGTTTCTGGGTTTCCATGCAAATGAGCGCTTTGGTGGAAACTGAGAGCAAAGTATCCAAGAACTTCATGTCCCTTGTACCACGTGAAAGTCAGTAGAAATAATAGGAATTATATAGATGTTGTGGAAGGGTCAGGAACTGTTTGTTATTTCAGATAGCTGATGATAAATGGATACTTTTCAGGGGAAGAAAATATCCTCAAGGCTGTTATTGTTTCCAGTGGCTAAAAATGTTCGTTTCATTTTTCTTTATTTAGTTGATATTAAATAAGGTTTTTATTTTAGAATTTTAGAATATTCTTCTAAAACACCTTCTGAAACAAGCTGTTTGAAGGAAAGTAATGCATTGTGCCCATCTCTCCTAGGGACAGCTGGATCTTCTGAGGAGCAGTGCAGGTCTCCTGTACAGAATCAAAGATTCCCAAAATGCGAGGTAAGCCTGTGTTTGCTGGGAAATATATTTGGAACGCAATTCTTGCTTGTCGTTTAAAACAAATCCAACTTCTTCTAAATTTTGGACCTTTCAAAAATCCTGACGTCTGTCTTGTTTCACAGTAAAATGAAAGGCTCTGACAATCAAGAGAAGCTGGTTTACCAAATCATAGAGGACGCAGGCAACAAAGGTACTTTAAATTATGATTGTGAATGGTACTAACTCTGTTTACTTATGGGACCAGGCCTGTCCAAAGTCGTAAATGCTTGCCCAGGCAATACAAATATAAAATATAAGAGTCCACATCCCTGTTACTTTTGCTCCAATCCATTCTGTCCATTCCTTCCCTTTTGATGGGAGTGGCAGGATCCCTCCTGTGGTAGCCAAGTGACTAAAGCAGTGCTGTGATGTGACTTTTGGTTGGTGAGTATATACAGAAACAAATGGTTTCTTCTACTTATTTCTGTTCACTTCTCTGTTTTTTAACAGGTATTTGGAGCAGGGACATTAGGTACAAAAGTAATCTGCCTTTAACAGAGATCAACAAGATACTGAAAAACTTGGAAAGCAAGAAACTAATTAAAGCAGTTAAATCTGTGGCAGTGAGTATTTTGTGACTTTTTTTTAACAACTTCAAACATCTGCTGCATGCTTTGTATGCTTTTAACAGGGGACTGGGAGCAGAGAAACCTCATTTTGCCTCTAGCTGTCTCTTTGACTGTGCACCACTGTTTCCCTCTCTGCCTTTAGTGTGCAGATTTGAGGTGCAGCAGATACTGGGTCCACAGATCAGCTTCTCTACTCTCTGTACACATCCACACACCTACTGTCTGCAGATCCTGCCCTCTCTTGTTCTGCCTTTTACACAAAAGTCTTCGCCTCTCTTTTCTACAGCTCTTTTCTCCTTTCTCCTCTAAAGTCTCCACCCAAATAAGCAACCTGCCCGTAATTACTTTTTCTCAGTTGGTTCCAGTGTTGCTGCCACAATTTGATATTTCTGATACTGAAGCAATCTCAGCCTTTTATGTGGCACTGTGGTTACTTAGCTGCAAGTGGCTTTGCAAGGGTCCTCTTCCCTGGATCTCCAGAAACTCCCTTCAGTTATCTGGTTCACACTGGATCTGGTAAACCAGATGGAGGTAGAGAAGTTGGACGTAGAAAAGCAGTAGCTTTTTCATGTTCTTGTGAGAAATGCTGGCTTCATCTAGTCTTCCAACACCGTGTTCTAAAATGATTGAAATGTGTTGATCTTCTCTTTATCTCTGTGTTACCTGAGGTCAAACAAGTTGAGGATAGCTTGAGTCAGGTGGATTGCTGTGCCCCATGTATAGGAGTAATAAACCACCTCTTTTGCAGATTATATGCTTAAATGTTCCTTCCTTCTGAAGACTTTCAGCTGTTGAGAGCTGCACATTTTCCTCCAACAGGCATCCAAGAAGAAGGTCTATATGCTGTACAACCTGCAGCCCGACCGCTCAGTCACTGGTGGGGCCTGGTACAGCGACCAGGACTTCGAGTCTGAGTTCGTGGAGGTGTTAAATCAACAATGTTTTAAGTTTCTGCAGAGTAAGGTGAGTGCCAGAGTCGCCTGCCATTTCTTTTGTGCAAGTAATGGTTTTCTTTATAAAACAGGTGCCAGGAAAGGCTTAAGTTGTCCGTAGATGTTGGCCATTATTGCAGCTTAGATTGGCAAATCTGTACTGGACTATTATTTTTGTCACAGCAAGTGTGATGATGTTGTATTTTAATGATGGATATTTTTACACTCTCGTCAGGAAGGGAAGCCTTTCATCTCCAAGGTGCAACGAAAGACTGTCCTAGGTGACCCAAAATTGTGTATTCCTTATCTTCTCTATGCCAGCCTGCCCAAGATTATTACCATCCCAGCAACCCGGGAAAGAGGAACTTGTGTGTTTTATCCTGGAAGGGGGGTGCAGGGTCCCTTTCACCACACATGAGGGGAGTGCTTTTGTTCTCCCTGGGCTCCCGAGGGGGTTGCCTGGGGCAGGTCTCCAAGTTGCAACCCGAGAAGCTGCATTTTGCAATCCAAACCTGCTCCAGAGGGAATTTGGCAATACCTTTCCCCCCACCCCCGCTGCTGCTTGGGACAGCCAAGAAGGAGTCAGACCATCTCTCCATGAGTTCTCCAGCCGCCTGCCTCTGATAGCTGAGGGGAGGCGGACCTGCAACTTACCAGGGAGTTTTTTCCAGCGTTTTCAGCAGCATCGGAGCCTTTTGGCCAAAAATAGTTTGTCCAGGTTTTGTTTTGTCCCTGTCCCATGCTGATTGTTGTTTGTGGGAGGAGGAAGTTCTGGAACCGAGGAGGCTGTTACCTTTTATCTGTTATCTTTTATCTGATAGTTTTTTCACTGATGTTTTCTCCCATTTTGTCTCTACTGGTGAAAGGGGATTGGTTAAAACTAAAGGGGAGGTAACTCATTTTGGAGTCTCCGCCCTGTATAATTGTGTTAAACTAAGACACAAGCCAGGCAGAAAAGAGCACAGGACCAGGAAATCTAGGAAAAATCACTGTTTTTTGCAGAGCATCTCATTTCTGAGAGGCAGTAAGGCAGCAGTCAGTCAGTTAGTTCTGCCCAGAAGACGATTGCCCCAGTCTAAAATGTCCCATTAAATATGTCTGCAGATTGTAGCATTTGTCTGTTTCATTACAATGTTTTAACTGGCTCTAGATACAGCAGAAACTTTTTTTTTGTCAGCAAAATGCCAGATGCTGGTATTCTTTCATATTAATCTGATTCACAGTGTAAATTTTATGACATTTATTATAAAATTGTATTTGATTGTGCACTGCATTGTCTCACATACAGCAGTCTTAAGGACATGGATTTAAATGCTAAATGTGTCCCAGAAGTGGAAAACAAGTTTTGGTTTTGAGTCTGCCTGAAACTGAACCATGAAGGAGACTCTTGGCAGTGAGTGCTGACTGTAAGTAACCTTTGCTTTTTCTCAGGCAGAGGCAGCTCGAGACAGCAAACAGAACCCCATGATACAGAGGAACAGCTCATTTGCCTCATCCCACGAGGTGTGGAAGTACATCTGTGAACTGGGCATCAGTAAGGTCAGAACAGATTCGTCTCACTACTGTTCTAATTGTCAGTGCCTGATTAGCTGTAGGAGCTGAGTACTGCAAACTTGCTGAAGGGCTCATAAGTGTCTTAGTGCCTCACAGCTTGTGTAGTGGAGGTGAGCTTTATGGCTTCATTGCTTTTTGGGGAGGGTCATTGATACTGCCTTGGATTCCAGGATAGCTTGTGCATGTGGGTCTTCAAAGTGGTATAAAAGAATTAGCATTCACATCCTTGTTACCAGTCTCAGCTGGTTTATATTTCATCATTTCTCTTTAAGTTTACATATGTACTTCAAAGAGTTTTAGGGAAGGGAAAAAAATAGAAGAGGAAAAATACCCTGCAATTACTGGTCACCATCAACAAGTATATCTTTAGCAGTCTTGTCTTTTTCTTGTTTTACAATCATTTTCCTGCAAAACTGGAACTCTTATCATGCTGGGATGATGGAGACACCTCAGGTGCAGAGGGAAGTTCTTTTTGGTAGACCAAGGCTAGTGCAAATCAAAAGTGCTCAGGAGGTAGGAGGTATTAGTATTTGCTTTTCTTTTTGCATCTGCACAGCTCCATAAAGTTCCCAATGAGACTGGTGTCCTTTTCTGGACTAGGTTAGAACTCTAAGGATTTGTTACTTGTGGTGTTTGCTCATTTCCTCCTTGCAGGACTCAATGGCATGCATCTTCCCTAACATCTATTTCACAAAATGTTTTGTAGGTAGAGCTGTCAATGGAAGACATTGAGACCATTTTGAATACTCTGATCTATGATGGTAAAGTGGAGATGACCATTATAGCTGCCAAGGAGGGGACAGTGGGCAGTGTGGATGGGCAGATGAAGCTGTACAGAGCTGTTAGTCCTCTCATCCAGCCCACTGGACTAGTCAGGACACCCTGTGGACTGTGCCCTGTGAGTACCTAATTCTGTGTATCATTAGTGGGTGCATGCAGCTCCCGAGCACAGTCCTGCAGTGGCCAGATGGCACATTGCAGGTTCTGCCTCATGGCTTTCTAAGCCAGCTGTGCTTAAAGCTACCAGTGATGCCTTAGCTGTGGTGTAACAGGCAGGTTTTGTAGTCGGTCTAAAAACCTGCTCTGCCAGGTGTTTCCCACTTCCAGCCTGTCCCTTTACTGGACTGTATGTGAAAGGATGCTCTCAAGTGTAGCCTGTTCCAAATTGTGTTATATTTCTGATCCCAGGTTTGCTTGTGTTTTTAACAAGCTACCATATTTCTGTCTAGCTTTTGGTTTCTCCTCCTGTGAACTGGTTTCTAGGTAAAACTTGCTAGCATGTCCCTTTGTGGTGGGATCTGCTTTGCTCTTCTCCCTCAGAGCCGCCTTAAGGCTTCCTAGATTTCAGCCTCTGTTAGACTAATGCTGATCTGCTGGGAAAGGAGCAGAAAACATGGAGCACACAGCAAGCATGATCCAGCTGGAAGTAATTACTTTGCTGACACAGAGCTTTTTTTTTGCAGGTTTTTGATGATTGTCATGAAGGTGGTGAGATTTCTCCATCAAACTGTATTTATATGACAGAATGGTTAGAGTTTTAGAGTGAAAGAAAACTGTAAACTGGATTCTTGCTTCACAGCCAAGGTGACAAACAGCTTGCTTTTTTTAAAAGCGGACTTGTAAATTTGTAAGCAACTTCAGGACGTGGAGTGACAAACCAGCAGGGTATCAGTTGTGTGACTTATCCTGGGAGTGGACTGGAAGTGGAGTCAGAGCTGAAGATAAAGGCTGAAGTGGAAATGTAGATCCATTCTTGAACCAAAATTGGAGCTGGCAGCTAAGGTGGTTAATGTTAAAACAGATTTCTAAGCAACAGTTCAAAATAAAGTTCAAACAACGTTGAGACATTTTTGTCTTAACATTTATCAGTCCCTCACAGCTGATCAGAGGAACTTGCTAACAAGTGGTACCAAGAATGAGATCCCAAACTTTGCTTTCAGACTAATGCTACTGATGGATGCTTAAGTTCTAAAGCTGACACTGTTCTCCCGGAAGTGAGAATGGTGAGATGGAAGTGATAGCTTCCATCTAATTGAGGGTTAAGAATCTGATGTGGGAAAGATTCTGAATATGTCAAACATAATTCACTGGTTCTTTATTATCTTTCTTACCTTCTAATTTATCATTAAACCCCTGATTTTTCTTACGTACGTCTGTGCTTCATTTCCTGTATTGCTGCCTGGTGATGCATCTGTTGTATGTATTCCTTCATCATCAAATTTCTAGTGGTCTGTTCTGTAGTTACATCGCATACATGTATATCTCCACTGAAATTTTGAGTAAATGTGTTCTGGGAAGATCTGTTTTCCACAAGAGAAAGGGTTCCTATGGCCTGATGATACAGAGAAGTTTTTTATAGATTTTATAGATTATCTGAATACCAGCAAACTTGTGTTTCTCTTTTGAGTGCGACTCTGTGTGACTCCTTTTTCATAAATATGAATACTGTGCATATGTGGTCCAGCCAACTCTTCCAGCATCCAGAGTAGCAGAGGGCTGGAATAACACACTAGCAGGCAGGGCTAGACCAGACAGTCTGGTCCCTGTATCCCTTGCTGTCTGTGGCTTCAGCTGGCTCTGTCCAGGCTGGATCTCTCCACAATTACTCAGTATCTTCATAACAGTCTCCCAGCACTGGGGAAGAGTCAGGGAGTTGAGCACAATACTGGGCCTGTTGCATCTGGCTATTTTCAAATGTGCCTGGCTGAAAATAAGCCCTTCTGGACACTGTGTTGGGAGGGTGATGGGAAGGCACCTCTGTGGCTGAGTTAGCAGCATCCTGGGTAACCTGAGAGAGGGTTAATGTAGATTTTGGAACAGTTTACCTCACAAGGGTAAGAGACTTTAAATCAGCATTTTCAATGCTGTCCAGGAGTCTGCACTTTCTAAAAGCAGTCTGGATCACATATAAAAGTGTTCAAATCTTGCTTGATTTCCATTTCCCATCTTACAGCATGGATGGAGAACAGAGGCTAATGAGGTTAAGTGCTGTACAAAGAATAAAAAGCCCCGCGGTTCCCGGCAAAGGCTCCTTGTGTAGGAGCAGGTAGGTGTGTACTGGAGCAAACTGATAAGTACTGATAAGCTGGCAAGTCCATGGAAGGACTTGGATTGTCTCAGCGAGGTGAGGAGCCCCAGCAGGCTCTCCTTTTGCTGCAGTGTTGTGTCCAGGTGAAAGGGGTGCATATCTCTACAGAGGCAGAAGAGCTCTTACAAAAGAGATGTGAGGGTGGAATGATTGAAGCTTTGTTCTTCCTCTGCCCCCTTTAAATGCTCAGCCTGGTGAAGCCAAGGGGAAAATGCTGCTGTCTTCCCTGGAGGGAGCCTTGGGTCAGACATCCGTTACTCGACCAAAGGTAATTTCGGTGAGATGTGGGGCTGGGGTTGCCTTTGTCCTCCTGTCTTCAAAGGGGACCTGACACAATGGGGTCCTGAGTCCTGCTGCTGCAGAGATACCACAATGTTTGTGCTCCACTGCAGCTAGAAGATAACTTCCAGGGAAACAACACGACTTTATCATGCGGGTATGTCACTTTATGCTCTATAACCACATTCATTGGCAATAACTAAAAGGAGAGAAAGCTTCCCCTCAGTGAAGAGCTTTAGGAAGTAGACAGATGGTTTATTAAGTTCTTTAAATTTTGCCATAGGGTTTATCTGGCTTTGATGACCTTTGTGGTGTCTGAAACTTCTAAGGGTTGAGGCTGTAACAGACTTGTCAGATTTGGGAAAAAAAAAGGCCTATAAGGGAAAAGTAATTTCAATTTCCTATCTGTAAGATAGAAATCTGTCTGATCTAATTCTATATGAATCAGAGAAATTATCTTTCTGTCACTCTGGTTGTTCGTGAAGCTGGCTAATCTATCAGCCTGAAATTCTTATCTGCAAAGGGAGTAAATGCTGAAAGGTAGCTAGTCTCCTTGGTTTTGTCAGTCTTCTCCCTGGAGAAGCTGTCCCTATTCCAAACTGGTATGAAATGCTTTGAGGAAAGTACAACAGTAGCTCCAGTACTCAGTATGAAAACACTCATATGTAGAAAGCTGAGTTATCCCTTAAAACATGGATGACAAATTGGAAGCATGATCTGCTCATTTATTTACGCAGGCCTCATACAAGAGGTCAGAGTTCAGCTGCTGCAGGACCATGAGATCCCTCCTGAGCTGGAGAGAGCTCATCCTTGCTTTCTGAGCCCAGATCCTGCTGTCAACCCATGAGCTCCTTTCGAGTGGTTCCCTCACTAGTAGTAGCCAACTGTCCACGAGCAAGTTGGAGGCTGGGCACACCCAGATGCCATTTTGACACGGAATCAAGTACAAAATTGCTTTTTAATTACAAGAGAAACATTGACTATGGTAGCTGGCTGCATTGTGAACTGACAGCTGGCAGATGCTGCCTGGCACGTGTAGCCTTTAGGAAGTTTAAAATATTAGGATGAATAGCAAACTTGAAGCTTTGATATTGAAAACATTTACCCCGTGGCTGAGTGGCTGTTTAGTTTTTTCCTGGGTTTGGTTGGTTGGTTGGGGTTTTTTTATTTTTACTTCGATGGTAACTGACCCGTTGGAGGTGTGATGGGTAATTGTTGTTCCTCTGGTGCTGTTAGAGCACCACCTCCTGCCTCTTCCTGGGATGGCTCCCCCCCAGGGCTCCAACAGGGAAAAAGCTCGGTCTTAGGCCACATTGGTTTGTTTTTTGCTTCCATGTGCAGAGCGGATTTTGGGAAGAAACTGTAGTGAGTGGAGACAGATGGGTCCCCTATTGCTGCTAAACACTTGATGCTTTGAAACAGGCTACAAACACCTTAAACAGAGCTATCCTCTGCCACACACAGACCAACTTTCCCTCCTCTTGTTCTGCTTGGCTGGGACTTTCTGTCATTTCACCTGTGAGAAAGGCATGGCCAGGCCCTCCTCAGCCATGCTAAGCCCAGCTTAGCTTGCAGTCTGGAGGAGACTAAAAGGTATTGCGACGAGCTCTGCGGATGGTGTCCAAGTTGGTGAAAATGTTCACTTTCAACATGAGAAAGTTGGTCACTGCACTTTGCTCACTCTTCGGGAGATCTTCTGGGGAGTGGGGGGGACAGGGAAGGTCAAAGCTCTCTTTGCTTTCAGCTGCTAAACACAAATCAAATTGAGGCTTGTGTAGGCAGCCTGTGGTGTTTTCCTTTCTCCCACTTGTTGAGCAAGCTTGTGATTC
The DNA here is from genome assembly GCA_013400655.1 of Mystacornis crossleyi. Lineage (NCBI taxonomy): Eukaryota > Metazoa > Chordata > Aves > Passeriformes > Timaliidae > Mystacornis > Mystacornis crossleyi. Next base: position 2,405 of record VYZQ01023641.1, on the reverse strand, counting down.
TTCTAGGAAATGCTTTTGGGAAAGCTTCTACTTGGGTTATTTGGCCCACAGACACAGGGCTTTAAGATCGTGCTCCTCTTCCAAACTGCTTTGGTTTAACCCAAACAGGTACAGGTAAACACCACACAGGTGTTCCCATACTTGCGCCCCCGTGGGATGGGGGAGAGAATTGGAATAAACGGTAAAGTTTATAGATTTGGATAGACAGTTTAACAGGGCAGAGAAGGAAGGGAATTAATGGTAAAAGATTACATAAAACAAGTGATGGACAGTGCAGTTGCTCCTCCTCTGCTGGCCATTGCCCAAGGAGTGCCCAAGGAGTGGGCTGGAAACCAGCAGCCAACTCCCCCCAGTTTCACTGTTCAGCATGAAACCATATGGTAAGGAATAAGGAATATCCCTTGAGCCACTTGGGATCAGTTGTCCTGTCTGTGTCCCCTTCCAAATTCCTAGGCACCCCCAGCCTCCTGGCTGGCAGGGCAGCATGAGAAAATGAAAATTCCTTGGCTTAGCATAAGAACTGCTCAGCAAGAACTAAAACATCAGGGTGTTATCAACATCCTCCTAATCCTAAACAAAAAATGCAGCACTAAACCAGTTCCGAGGGAGGAAAATTAACTCTGGAAGTTGAAAACAGGGCACAAAATCACAGTAGTTACTCAGTACTTTAGTTAATCTAATGCTTGCAGGAGGGTGCACTATGGCCTTTAAGCCCTGCGTCCTAGTAAGGCTCTTTGCTGTTGAGATGTGGCAATGGGAGGAAGATGTAAATTGAAGGACAAACAGGCAACTTCAGAAAAGCAGATTTGCTTTGCCTCCTACTTGGAGAGCCAGACCTGGGTCTTAGAATGCTAGCAATAGTAGTAATTTGAATTCTGTGCACTTTAGCATACAGACATCAGTAGTAGGTTTCTACTTTTTTATTCCCACTGTATTTGGGATGTCAGGAAGCGGGGAAGGCAAAACTAATGTTCACCTCACACAGCATTTCATTTTGCTTTGTTTTAGACCTGGTACAGTACTTTGCACATTCCGAACACAAATTTCTGTTGCATTTAAAAGAAAGAAAATAGGGGGAAAATCCCCCAAAGCTTGACAGTGCATTGGTGAGTGAACTTGATCACAGGGCATTTATTTCCTTTAAGCAAAGGTGGAGCGGTGCCCACATGGAAGCTGGGGGAATATTTATAAGCTGACCACTGTGTGAATTTAAGGCAAACACCCAAACTATTAGAAGCAGATTGAGGTATTTCACTGCAATGCCTTTGCCCCTCGAATACACGTGAAAGTCTGAAATGGATTCAGGTCCGTGCATTCAGGTAGGACAAATCTCACTTGCATGGCTTCACACAAAGCTGCAGGTGAGGATTCCTGTCTTGGGCTCACTAGGAAAAGGCTTTGCCTCCTCAGCTTTGAAAGAGACTCTGGGAAGCAACAAAAAAAAAGGAAGCAATGCAAAAGGAAACATATTTGCTAAGTTTCAAGGCAGAGACAAGTTCCTGGGGCAAGTCAGGTGCCCCAAACCTCTACCTCATATCCACAGGCTCCCAGAAAATTGTGTCCATCCCTGGACCTCTCCTCTCCAGAGGGTCTGGGCTCTGCGGGGGTCTTCCCAGTGGCCTGAGGTACAGATTTCCTGGCAGAGTGAGGAACCACTGTGGCCTCAAGCGGACGTGGGGGTGAATCTGGTTCAGGGAACAGAGCGGGAGGAAAATCCGATGGATTGTCCCTGCCTTGCTGCTGGGCTGGATGGCCTCATGACTTTGCCCAGCGTGTGTCGCTGACCCAACGTGCCCGGGGACAGAACCCTGGGCCCGAGAGAGGAGCCGGGAACTGAGACAAAAGTGAGATTGTGTGGGGCTCGCAGTTTATTTCTTTTAAAGTGTCCCTGTGTTATTAGTGGAGTGTTACTGATAACCTTTTCCCGGGAAGTTCTATGCTCCCTGCTGAACACGACAGCACGCTCCCAAGCAGCCCAGCCCCCTGAGGGCAGAGCTGCTTCCCTCATGCCGGGCCAGGGCAGGAACGCGGCACCGCACCCCACACTTCGCAGGGACGCCCCGTCCGTCCGTCGCCATTCCAACGCGGAACCTGCCGCCCTCAGCAAAGGTGTCCTCCCTGACGCCGCCGTCCCGCCATGTTTGGTAGGGGCACGCCGCTCCCCGCCTTCCCAGTGGCAGTGTAGCGTGCCCTTAGCCAAGATGGCGGCCGAGCCTCAGCGGGGGCGGGGTGGCTGTGCCGCCGCCGCCATCTTGGCTGCGGGCAGCCCGTACCGCTGAGGTGGCCTTGCCGGGCGCGCGGGGCGTGCCGGGAGGGAGCGGCGCGAGCGGCGCGGGCAGGTGGGAGCGGCGGGGCTCCGCGGGGATGGGGGGGCTGTGTCCCCTGAGGGGAGGCGGCGGCGGCGG
>VYZQ01023637.1:0-11560 GCA_013400655.1 Mystacornis crossleyi | reverse complement strand
CGAGTTATCAGTGAGTCATTGACAGGCACATTAACAATGATAACCCAAAGGGAGGAGGCAGGGAACATTGCTAAAAATGGTAACAGAATACCAGGTAACCCAGGACACATATATATTTATGGTTTGCGCAAAAGCCCCCAAACCAGGCCTTTCTTGAGTTTCCTTTAATGCAGTTTAAGCAGTGAAACAGTTCCATATTTTGACTAGTGTGTCGAAAAGGCTATTTTCCTGCAGATACTTAATGAATGAAAGAAAATCTTTTATAACCTTGAATCATGCGAATGAAAACTTAATGGCTTTTCTCAGTAATCAGTACTGAGTAATCAAACACCAATTGAAAAACAGCTGTTTCATAAATGAAATAAATGGTTTTAAATATGTTTAGAAGAGACTTTTAATGTCAGCAGAGATATGATGTTCTCTCAGTGAGTCTCTGTGACTAATCCACTGGAAAGATTTACTGTTAGGGAACTCAAGGTCTGCTTTTCAACGGAAATATTGGTAAGGATTATTATTCCCTTGTCCCCAGCAGTTGTCATAATCTCCTTACACTCAGAGCAGGATTTACAAATACAAAATTAATGACAAAACTGGAATGCTCTGAGGCCCTCTGTTCACAGAGCTAAAAAGGAAGCTTAGATGATTTGAATCTTATTTTGAGTTAAATATTAGGCACCTATATATTTTTTCCCCAGCTAGGCAATGTCAGTAAGAAAATAGATGAATATAGGCCACTAACAAGTGGCAGCAACAAAAAACTACATTAAAAAGACCTTAATAACATATTTACAAGGCAGATCTTGAAGAAGCTTAATTGCAACTTTGGGATTTAGGATGCTTTGGCCAGTGCCAAATATTTTCATTACGGAAGACAAAGCAAGGTTAGATAAATAAAGACACATGGAAAGATCAGTCAACCTAGGTGATAGTCAGGTAGCTCAACAGTGTGAGAGTCTTTCATGTGCATCTTCAGAATGACACTTTTACAATGAAAATGTAAAATCTACAATATTAATGTTCCTGTTAACCATTTCAGAGGAAAACATGGACAAGCTTTCAGAGAATTTATATATCTATGCAGGGAAAGTTTCCCTCAGGAGCTGAAAAGCAGATGAAATCTTTCATAACTGATGCTCATTTATGTGATATTTTCAAAAGGTACTTTGCTACCACAAGCTGAGTAAGAGCTTAATGGGTAGATGAGCTTTCATATCCTATTTCTATTAGTCCCAGACTACCTTAAGGGGATACTTGACAACAGGTAAGTCCGTTTTTATATCTTCTGCTGAGAATAGTAATGATAGATTGTGTTTCATTTTCTTAGATACAAAGCCTGCTGTTCCGCTTGAACAGCATATGTTGTTTTAATCCACAGAAAATATCTGTGGCCTACTGTTTCCCTTATAATTTCTCACACAAATGAAATAGCACTAGAGAGAGTGCAAGAAAAAGCTTTCTTGTGTTATTTCTGTCCTTTCCTGTGACTTTAGACCATTCCTTCTAATATTGCCTTTTGAATTCTGAATTATAATGGTTGCCTTTCGGGTGGAATTAACATTCACTTAAAGTTAAATCCCATGACAGAACTGTATGAAATATTTAAACTAAGCCATATGTTGTTTGGACCATCCGTAATTTCTGTAAGATGTACCCATGGCTGGTGAACCTTTTGTAATCTAATGGAGAGGATGAAGAGATATTTTCGTTTAGAAAGAAATCATCATTTTTTAACAGGTCACGTATTTTCCATTCAATCAGAACCCCACTGAATTAAGTCCTTACACTAGCTTATTTTGTGTCATGAAAAGTACTGTCTGTTGAGGGCCCAAACATTTTAATGTGAACTGAATATGGTCTCAAAGCATCCATTTTATCTGTGGGGATATATTCACACCTCCAGACCTCAATTTTCTGTGCTCGCCTGGCTACTAAAGAGAGGGCTTAGGGCCCTGATCCATCTGAAAAGATCCTAATGCCAGGAAGTCCTCTATGTAAAATGCTTTGTATGCTTAGTTGAGCATTTCACGGGATAAAAGTGAAGCTAAGAATATTGCTGCTTGATGATCCAAAGATCAAGCTCAGTCTCAAGAACCATATGAAATGGAAGTGAGAGCAAAGCAGAGCATAATTATGTGACTGTTTAAGGATGTGGTATGCCTGTAGTTCTTATTACCCCATTTTAAAATGACTTCTAAAATTTGACTAAGAAAAGGAATATACAAGAGATAGAGTATGAGAAACACCAATCCAGGCTGATGACCATGTGGCACATTCTAAGTACTTACATAAATGTTTAAGCATGTAAATAAATGTTCATATGCCAGTCAGTGGAATAACTTTAAATGTCAGTCAGAAACCGGAAAAATTCAGACAAGAAGCAAAGCAGAAAATGATCAGTAGAGATTTTATAAGAGTAATTTCAGAGCTCATAGGAAAAAATGCTGTTGTGAAAATTAGTTTGTGTAAGTCATAGTAAGAAGAAACTATGGTAAAATCATCAGTCTCTTCTCAGCCTCAGCAGATCCAACAATCACTGAGGTAGAATGAGTGAGAATGGAGTTTTCTTGCAGCTTTGACACTTTCGTGCATATGGGCTTCTTGTAATCTGTATAACTGCACTTCTGCCAGCTACTGTCTCTCCTTGGATGAATAACTTGGTGTGTGTTAATAACCTTGAACAACTGCCAATATATTATACATGACTCAGAGACTTGCTATATTGGTATCATGATGTTTCTTACCCAGTAAGTTTCTTATCTTCTTTCTAAAATATAAAACACCCCTGCGTTCTGGAAACTGGCTTAGGCTTTGCTTCAGACTTCTCCACCTGGTAGGTAGGGAAATGCATGCAGGACAAAACAAAAAAGAGTGACTTAGCAGAGAGAAGCCAGATTGCCACTGTTTGAAGCCTCGGAAGAGGCATGCAAGGCTTCTTGAAAATCTTATTAGGCACACTTTATTTGGCCCATAGCTTGTCTGTGTCAGAATTTTTAATCTTTAAAATGAGTATCACTATATCCATTGTCTACCTAGGGCTCTGTGGGGATATGTGTATTAAAAATAGAAATAGGCAGTTCATGTGAATCTCAGGCCATTTAAGTACGAAAGAGAGAGGCTGATACTTTACATTAGCTGTTGATGCACTGCTGCTTGCACCGGGTAAAAAGATTTTAGTAGATTATGCTCATTTTAGTAGGTTAAAATTTTGCCCATTAATGGACAATGAGAACAGGTTGTTTAAAGCAAACATGTATTGTGTTTTGCAATTTACTAGGATTTAGAGTGCAAAGAAAAACAGAGCTGTGACGCAATTCACTGTGAAATTAAATAGCACCTTACACCAGCAGCAAGCAGAAATCAGCCCTCTGCCAGAAATCGAAGTGCTGCTCCCACACACGGAGGTAATATCTGTCTTCGACCACACTCTGCACAGATACAGGCTCCTTGAAGTGTCCCCTGGTAGTCAATACACTTGGGCTATTTCAGATTAGGAAGGAACTTGTTTCAGGTAGAATACAACCATGGAAAACAGCCTATTACAAGGTATCTGCCTTCATGGTTTCTCTGCATGTGGTTCAGAACTTTTTCGTTCTCTTAGCATAGATTTAAAAAAAAAAAGTTTCCCTTCTTTAATACTCCCATGTGTGGATGCAGTTATATCGATATAAAAATTTCATGGTTTATATCTTAGAAGAACTAAGAAATACTCCTCCCCTTTCCCCAGACATGATAGCTTCCATTGAGCTAGAAAATAAAATTGAACAGTAATATTCATTAGCAAATAAAAACAAAGCTGTGATGTGTGCATAAATTCTAAGTTTCTCATCTCCTAGATACCTAGAAGAAAGCTGGGAAATGAAGATCAAAAATACATTTGTAAATAGACTTTGTAACTGAAAGATTAGATAGCCCACGCCCTCAATCCGAGGTTCTTCTTCTAAAGTCTTGAACAGAAGGAAGGCTGGAGCTTGCATTGGAGCAGAAGTCTCATTTTCTTTCAGCTCTCTACCCCACTCTAGGTTTAACTGCTTATAGACTGCTGTGGGTGGGGTATCTGGACTTACAGTTTCAAGGAAGACAGAATACAGAATACAGAATACAGTTTCAAGGAAGACATTCAGAATACAAGTCTTTATTTTGTCAGCATAAGAAAGACAGATGTCATAGACATTCACATTTAGGCTTCTTTCTATCTCTTGGAGTACACTGTCATGACTCCACTAAGCCCCCTCCTATTTAGCTCAATGCCTAAAATGGGGATCTTGTGCAAAAAAAAAACCCAGTTATTATAGAGTTGCTTCACTTTTTGCAGGAGAAAATGATGAGGTGAGGAAAGGCTGGGCAAGGCTGGGGCACCCTTTAGATTCTTTAGTGACGGCTCATACAAAATTGTAATGGTCTGTTATTTTCCTTCCCGTGATAAAACCACATGAACTTATAATGCTGTCTACATATATATACACACAAAGGTACACATACATACAAGTAGCTGCGTGGAGAAATAAGTCAGCTGAAACTAGGTGGCAGACAGAAAACGAGACCTTTATCTCATTTGGAGGGCCATTACTAAGCCCTTGTTTTATCAATTTCATTTTGAAAAACCTCAACAGCTAATACGGCAATTCCTGGGAAGCTGAAGGATAAACTAAATATTTCAAATATTTATGAGGACAGAGCTAAAAGCTGAGAAGTGGGCTATTTATGAAAAACTTAGTAATAAAAATCTGTTCAAGTTATTATGAAATCTGCTGTAGGACCCCACTTCCAATACATTTCCTGATGCATGAAAACCATTAGTCTGAACTTGGCACAATATCAGCAAGTAATTGCATCACAGGGTTTGGTTTGGTTCGGTTTGGTTTGCCAGTCTCAGTTCTGGGCAACAAACAAAATAAATGATGAATTCGTTAAAACAAAATTTATGCCCTTGTAGTTCTGAGCCTTTGGCCAAGGGTTTTTTGGGAACATATGTGATGTTAGTGTGGCTGCTGTCAGGTTTAGTATAATATTGGTCACATATGAGTTGACATGAGTATTCTGTAATACTGGCAATTTGCAAGGTGGTATATACATTGAAGGCAAGTGCTCTGGTTAATTACTTTAAATGCAGTCTTCTGGGCTTTTAAAGCATTCAGGGAGCTCAGGAGAGATTCCTATCTTTATGCATATGTCATCACAATGCTAGAAGAGATGTTAGTTGGCTTAGAAAGGAGAATGAAACTGGCATGTGTGAAGTTCAACTCAAAAGCAGTTAGAAAAGACATTTGTATCATCTTAAAAAGTCACCATGTCCTTTCCTCATCCTTCTATTCTTTTAATGTCTCAAGTCTCTTTCACTTTTTCTTGGAAAGAATAGTCTCTCAGTCACTAATGGAATAATGTGCAACATTACAAATCTCCTCAATGGAAAAAATAATCCATGTTCTTTCATGGCATTAGATGACAAAAGTGGAATCAGGAGGAACAGTGAAGTTTTCCCTGGATGTACTGGTTAATTGCATATGTACATCAGCAAACCCAGCTGCCATAATCCTCAACATTTGTTATCATTTATCATGAAAATTTATAAATACTTGGTCTTAGTTCTCAGTTACAGTGTGCTCAAGTAAGAGTTTTAGACTGGAAGAGGTAAGAGGACAGAAGATTTCTTAATCTGCATAAGGCAAAGGTACCTTAGACTCTCCTAAAGCAGAGGGGTCAGCTTGAGCTAGAAATGGCAGTAGTCTTTGGCCAATAAATGTACTTTATTATAGGCACATGTTGCTGGATTAAGCCTTTATGTCAGGAGTCTAGATTGTCCCAAAGAGGAATATGTAACTAGTTCTCAGTCCTATCCTCATACATGAAGCAGAATTTGAGTTAAAAGGAAAAATCTCTTCCAAATTTTTGGTGAGTATAACAGGAGCAGGCCAGTCCAGCATACCAGTGAGACTCAGTTTCTGCTCTCCTCTGCTCTCCACACACATTAAGGATATTTATTACTCTGCATCTGACTGCAGTTCTGAAGAGATTTCTTCCACTCCTTTGGCTTAGTGGAATAACTATCTAGGTGTGCAGCAGACCCTCTGAAGGGACAAAGTTCCCTACCTGGTTATTAAGATCTGAATAAAAGTGTAAATTACATTAGTTTCTGGTACCTGTAGCCTGCTCTTGCCATATGAACCTACTACAAAGTCATACAGAGAGCATGAAGCTTAAATGCTGATTTAGGTCATGTCTCAGAATTTTCTCACTTGGACTTTGAGTAACTGAAAGGAAGTTGATGTGAAATATCTGTTAATATTTGCCTGGGAAAGAATATCTTGTGAAGTATCTGTTAATATTTTCCTGGGAAAGAATATATTTAGTTTTGTAGGAAGGGGAAATAGGTCTAGAAGAACTTCAGGTGATGGAATTTGCTGATCCTGGGAGCCAGCCTGCCTCCAGAAGGGAGAGTGTGCCTGAGCCCCACAGTATCAGAGGAGAGTGGTTTTCCAGACATGAATTTCATTCACAGAGGGGATGCACCTCTCCACCCCTGCCTCACGCTCAGAGCAGCTCCTTTTCACACACACAACTTCCTTAAAGCCATGCATGATATTCTACTGTACTTTGTGTCCCATTTCTCCACACTTTGAAATAATCTCTCAGTCTCCTGTCTATAAATTAACATTTACAAGGAATATGCAAAGAAAAGCCTGTAGCTTCATGCTCCTGACTTCAGTTGCTTTCTTCTCTGTTACATCTCTAGTAATTTCACAGCATCTTGGGTGGTCACAGTAGACAAAGATGCAGAGATAAATTTCCATCAGTTAGTTGCTTTGAGGTTTATAGTGCAGATTTTAAGAGGAGTTGTTCCCAGTGAATTGCTGAAACAGGATATGACAATGGTGGAAGGCTTCCCATTTTCTCTCAATTTTGTTTTATATTGGGGAATTTCAGCAGAGTCCAGTATTACACTCCCCCATTTCCCCTCCAGCTAATCAGTGCTTGTGCCCTCAATGTGAACTTGGCATGGGTCAAAACTGAGCAGCCTCAGAAGTTTCTTCTGATTTCTGTGGCTTCTCCTTCAAAAAGAGAAATGAACTCAGAATGACTGGTGAGCTCCGGGAAACCTTTCAACCAACATTGCCTGAGTTTCAGTTTTGTAATTAAAATATTATCACTGTCAGACTCCATAGGCCGTGGGAGAAAATTTTCGTTTGACTTCTGGCTCTCTCTAGTATATCAGTATCGTGTGCTTTCATGCTATGAGGAGGACACGCTTCTGCTAGCCACTTTAGATAACAAGTATCATTTGTCAGTAACTCCTTATAGGATAATTTTCAAGTTCTGTGAAAAACAAAAGAAGTGAAAAAAAATGAAGTGAAAGTGGAAAAAAATGAAGTGAAGTAAAAAAAAAATCAGTAAGGAAACACAGGAAGTACTATCCTTTGAAAATACTTTGTTCAAACATCTCCTAATGAGAATGTATTCTAATCCTATAAACAACTACTGGCAAAATTACTAGAAAACATGATACCAAACTGGGTATTTCTGTTCCTGTCATTCGTTCTTACTGTGAATTCCTATCTGAGTAGTGGATTTTTGCAAAGTGCTGAAGTCGGATTTAGAAGACTTTTATTCCGTCTATATAACAAGTTAGCCTGAGTGTCAAAGGCAATGGGTTAGTCTCTTTTTTTTTTTTTTGTACTTGGAAGTGAAATAGGTTACTTCATCAAAGTTCTCCTTTTCTATGACTGTTTGATGCCTTCTTTATCAAGTAACAACTAAATATTGGAAGTTTTTTTTTTTTTTTAGGTGTATTTATAGGATGTCACAGTTTAGTCTCACATAACAGAAAAATTATAGGGCTGCTGTCACCAAAACCAGTTTTAAAGCCAACGAATGTAGAATTGTCTTGGTTTTGAAAGACAGCTGTCTGTCAAGGAAGGCAGGAACCTTCCTGAAATGGAAGTATGACCCCCTTCCCTCCAAATTATTATAATTTTGAAATGACAGGGCTTTCAGGCAAAGATATGGGAAAACGAATAACAGTTCTGTACTAGCATATATACATACACANCAAGCAGATGGTGAGGGTCCCTCCCAGTGAGGTCGGGTGTTGAAATGGTCCCAGTTCAACCTTTGCGAGCAAAGGCTCATCCACAGTGAGAGAAGCAGTGAAGGACAAAACTCCACAGTAGCAGCAGAATTGTCCCCGTAGCAGCAGTCCCATACCAAGACCACCACCATCACCCCTCCGATCACAGAGAGACAGAGCTAGCTGAGCCCAGCGCCTGACCCCTTGCCAAGTCTCCCAGTATCTTGACACTTCCCAAGAGAAAACTCCCCAGCCACCAAGCTCACTCCCCAGCTAAGAGACTGCAGCCAGCTGCACCCCTTCCGCCCTCCTTCCTGTCCTGGCCACATCTTTTGTCTCTCTAAAGTATCGTTGTTCCCATGTCTTGGGCAACAAATGGGAGAAAAATTCCCGTGGAGAAAAAAAAAAAAAAAGGAAAAATCTTGACCTCTCTTAACCTCCAACAAGAGTGAAATAATATTGTACTGGAAATGTTGATATTTAACTGGAGAGTATCTAACAACACCATATAATATACAGTTTTATGATTGCACTTGGTTACAATTAGGTTCCCAGCATCATAATCTCAAGGAGATTTCTTACTTGCTAACAAAACTGCAAACTCTTAGGGCATCTGATAAATTCAAAATTTATTACAGACTAACTTGACTCACAGGAGGACTTGCTCTTAGGGGAAGTGAATTTTTTATTCTGCTAAGCAGTGTCATTCCAGTGTGTGTGACTGTATCAGCTTCACCATAGACAAACACAACTCATTTAATTAAAATAGTTAAGCATATACAGAAAGCTATACTTCTATTGGCTGTCTTCTAACATTTAAAACTTTGTTTGAACTAAGTAAGCATCCTCTTTATATGCAAATATATCATTCACATATGTGGTTCATATCTGTCTTGAAGGCAGTGATGTAAGTGCAGAGCAGTGCTGTCACTGTGTTACCTTGTGAGCAGGTCCAAAGACCAACTGGTGTGTGATATCCACTTATGGGGATCATAAATCTATGACATCAGACTAATGAATAATGCTCAGCCATGAATGGTATTTGAAATGTCTTCAGGGATCCTCTTTGCTCTCTTCACTTTGGGATACAGCACAAACATTTACTGTGACCTGCCGACAACGGCTTTCTTTCCAAGTAACTTTCTCTCAGACATCTCTGAAGTGTTTCTTTGCAATCCACTGACCTTGGATCATTGGCTGTTTCTGTGTATGGGACCAGTACTTTTACAGTGCATCTCCTGTCCAGCCCAAAATGTCATATGTAGTTATCTGTTCTCAGATATAATATCGGGCTCTTTTGTCTCTCACCTGATACTGAATATAGCAAACAGTAATGGTGGGACATGCTCAGCATTTTATTGTTCCAGTGGGAATTTGTCCACACACTCTGCACGTGCAAAAACCAGTTACCTCAGGTAGTATGTATCATTTCACAGTCATTACCCTTGGCCCACTCCAAGTGCAGGCTGTTGTCTTTATATGTGTGTGCAGAAACTTTTGTGTTTATTTTCCTTCCCCTACATGCCTCAGACATCATCTGTGCCCTTGAAAAGTCCATGAATCATGTCGAAGAATGCACCCTGAAGTTGCCTGCCAGTTCTGGCAGTTTGGCTAGCGCTGTACCTCCCAGAAATAGGCATAATTGTCTCCTCCCACACATGAATCTTGCCTCACCCCTCCTCTTCCACTCTGGCAAATTAACTGTTTGTGGCAGTCCATCACAAGCTGCTTTTGGCAGTAATTTTCTGTTTGTACACCTCTGCTCTAAGGGTCAGGCCACGCTGGTGTCACATGTTGATCCAGTCCTATCTAATCCATCAATTTTTCTTTTGTACACCCGTTGCGTTACATTACTGTAATTTTGGTGTTATGTTTCTCTAAGCTTGCTGTGAATTTTTTTTTCTATTTTTTTTTCTTGTTGTGCCCTGGGGTTCTTATAGTATGTACGTTATTTTTGTTTTCACTGCAGGCTGAGAGCAGTAAACTTTCATCTGGGCAAAAAGGTTTTTAGGAAAAAAATCCTCTGCAACCTGCCATTTTCTTCAGGGCCCCTGAGAAACCTTTTGCTCATGGCCTTGAAAATTAGGCAGCAACAACAATTTTGTTTCATATCCCTTTAAATATGTGAGCTTTTCTGGGATCTAAGAGTGAGGCTTCCTAAAAGAGGGCTCTGACTGAAAGCTTGGGTGGGTTTAGCTGCTGCAGTTTGAGGTCTTGCCTTTCCCTTCTGCAGAGATTTAGAGACCCTGCTGCCTGGGAAAGGAGATGCAGCTTTTCAGAACCATCTTCACCTAGTTTCCATCCCAGAGCTACCTGTATGTACTGAAACAGATGAAATATCCATGGTGAGTGAATATGCCTTACAGCTTCCAGGGAGGTCTTTCCTCACACATCTGTGTGAGGAAATTGACAGCTGGACTGACAATCTCACAGAGTTAGACCTAAAACCAGTCAGAATTTACCCGTGAAAATCTTACAGTGAAAATCTGCAGTTTTAGTAAAACCCACAGAGAAGGCCGAAAAGATATCAATAAAAGAGAATGTTCTGGACACAAGGGGAGGATGTTCTTGTTATGGGACATTGAGAGTGTCCAAGGAAGGACTTCTACATAATATGTAGCAACTATATTTTTGCTTGTATAGCTAATTGTTTTATTCTCTAAATGGTCATTGTTTGTTAAACAGCCTTGTCATTGTTTGCTAAGCAGCCAATCTTAAATTTGGCCACAGCCATAGTAAAGAGGTATAAGAACAGCAGTAGAGAAAATAAAAAAATCTTTGCAACCTTTCTTGCCTATGGATTATTACTAATGTTGCTTTTATGTCCGCCTCGACTAAGCAACATCTGTGCAGATATCCCAGAAGATAACCATCTACTAAGCGTGAGTTCAAAAGCTTGCTGTACAGAAGTAGCCTCTATTAAAAATAACAGAAGAAATAGTAGTAGAAATTAGCTTTTCAAAAACTATAGGTAATACGGAAGCCAGATTTGAAAGATGAAATGCCTATGAAGCCTACGCATATCTTTCAGATACTTTGAAATGCTTTCAGGAAAGAGTATCAGCTGATGTGTTATAAAAACCAACAGATCTTGGTTTGGTTGAACCAAAACAGGTGATTTATTATAGAAAAGAAAAAGTTAAAATAAAAGGTAAAAAGTCCGGGCACAGGGATCAAAAACACTTGAGCCACACTGGCTATAAACACCAGTGCAGAAGCCTAATGACACTGAGTTGGCTCTAGCTAGTTCAAAGCCAAATATCCTTTAATTGGGTCTCTGAATAGAGACTGAGACTGAGTGCCACAGTGTCGGGCCTCTCCAGCAGCTAGTCCGAGGAGAAAAGAACGAGGCTCCAGCTTGTGTGGGGCCTTTTATACTCTCTGCTCCCTCCCGGGCACTCCCACAGTCTGCCCACAGTCCAGCCTCCAAGGCTTAAGATGGTTGGTGAGGAGAACTTCTGATATAATTCCTTTACGCCACTGGCTCGCTGCTGCTAG
>VYZQ01023634.1:3300-14501 GCA_013400655.1 Mystacornis crossleyi | reverse complement strand
GAGCGCATCCAGCGCCTCCGCAGCCTCATGGTCAACGCGGGCCCCGAGCAGGAGGCGGCTGAAGGCGGAACGGCGACGCGGCGGCGGCGGCGGGCACCGCGCAACGTCCTCACCAGGATGCCCCGTAAGGGCGCGGGCAGCGCGGCCCCGGGGCTGGGCGGGCGCGGGGAGCCGGGGCTGAGGGGGAGGCGGAGGGTGTGAGGGCTGGGCCGGGGCCGGTGTCATGCTGAGGTGGGTCGAGAGTTGCGGCTGGGCCCGGCCTGGGGTTGGGGTGGAGTTTGGGGGTGAGAAGAGAGCGATGGCTGGCGGAAGCGGTTGGGTGGCAGTCGGGGTGGGTGAGTGGTGTGGGGGGAATGATTTAGTTTGATGGGAAATGACACTTGGATGCGGAGGCACTGGCATAGGCTGCTCAGAGAGGCTGTGGCTGCCCCATCCCTGGAAGTGTCCAAGGCCAGGACGGGGCTTGGAGCAGCCTGGTGTAGTGGACGGTGTCCCTGCACATGGCAGGGTGATGGGAACGAGATGGGCTTTAAGGTTCCTCCCAGCCCAGACCATTCCGTGATTCTCTGAAATGGTGTGCAGGAATGAGGAACAGCATTTCACAGAGCTGCTCACGCAGAGATCAGACTGACTTTGTTGTGGTGACGTCCTGCTCTGTTAATTGGTTAATTACATACATCCTCTTGGTTTTAAGGAGAAAAAGGATGAGACACTGCTATATTCTCAAAAGTACTATTTTAAACCAGGACTGATATTTGAGTCAGTCCAGTGTGTAGTTAAATCATAACCAGGGGTGAGTCTGTAATGCACTGCTGTTACTTGGTTGCTAACCAAACATCCTGCAGGCAGAAATACTGGCATTTCTGATAACATGATGGAAGAACAGGGACTTGAGGTGTGAGACAGCTGTGATGATGATACAAATTTCTTGTAAAAATGTATGTGTGCAGTCAGGGTAAATATCCCCTAAACATGAAGAGGTTCTACTTGTGCCCTCACCCCAAGAATCAAATGGCATTGCTATCAGGTGAGATGTAACTTTAGTGTACTTACTTCCTTCTGGAATCAAACTGTCTTTTTACCATCACCTTAGTTTTTTTTATAAAAAGGCAGAGGCAGAGCCCAAAATGTTCAATTCTGAATGCCCACGGCAAAGCCTTTTTCTTGCTTAGACACTAAAACACAATGCTATAGATGCTGCATGACCTGAAATATCACACTTAGTGTTCTGCACAAATGCAGAGGTTCTGTTGGCACAGGATTTCCAGAAAACTGACCTTAAATACTGATTTCAGATTTTAATGTAAAGCATTTGAGTTTGCAGTTTTGATGAAAATTTAAAAAAACCAAAACAACAAAAACCCCCCAAAAACCCCAACCCTGTAAAAATTAGGAACCATTAAGAACACATACTTAATATCCACACATCCATGTCTGGTCTTCAAAGGAGATTGGCACAACTAATATAGAAAGTGCTATTCAGCAGCCTGGGGTGTTTCAAGAGTGATTTATAGCGAAAATTGTGTGCTTTCCCTGTAAGTGGGGTTGTCTGCACCACAGGTGGGCCTGTGTTTGGAGCTTGGACTGTGTTGGATCAATTCAGTCGGAGCTATTTATAATTTGCATTCAGCAAGGGGCAGAGAACTCATGTGCAGGGCAGGTGGAAAGGTGTTTGACAGTGTTATTTCAACTGTTCTGACTTTCCTCTTGTCGTTTTTCTAATCTTGCCTCTTAAAATAGTCTACCATGAGGACAAGGACTTAAACTTAACCAGTTTGGATCTTTATATTCACCCTTTTAGGGTACTTGCCCTCTGCTTACGGCAGTTTTTCGGTCATTTTTCAGAGTTTTGGTATTTAATGTGCTTATTTTACACAAGTAGGGGTTGAATTTTGCGTACCAACTAGGTAATTTTTTCCCCTATCTACTGAAAAATTGTTAATGCTGGTACTTAACAACACAGAAGGCACAGGCAGATTTAACTGCGTGCAGAGCCTGCTCATTACAGCCCTTGGTGCCTGCAGAGGAGGTGTGTTCCAAAAATAAATGCCTCGCATTGCTGGTTTTATTTTTTCCAAGAATGTCAGGTTGTTGAAGGGTTTTTGGATGATATGTTCTGCCCTTTTGCTCAGGTAAAGCTGGAGGTTTGCCATGGAGGAGCCAGAACCTTACACAGCAAGGAAAGGTGGGCAGAGTGTAGATTTGGTAGAGCTGTATAGTGTTTTCCTGGGTGCTGAGAGACAGAGGCATAGTGGGAAAGAGGGATTATATGTAGAATTTGGAAGAAGTTAATGTCCCTACTTAAAGGGAATATTGGAATTCAAATTAAAAAAAACCCCCAAAACCTAGATTTTATATTATTATATAAATTCTCAGGGTTGGTTAGAAAAAATACGATTTTCTGATTGAAAGCCTCAATTTGCTATTGTGATGGTGTCATCTGTGGTTCCTGTGATGGATTTGTCAATCCAGAACGTAAGTTTGTTGTCAGTTCAGCGGAACGAGACACAGAGAGTCATGGAAAGACCCCCTAAGCAAGGCAGGGAGGTGCTGAGACAGCTTATACTCTGTGTGAAACCAATTTCCTCCAGTAATCCAGCTGGAGAGGGCTGGCAAAAAGACAATGGATCTCAAAAAATAAACGTGATTAGGTTAATTCAGAGGAAGCTGATTTAGATTTCCCTGCTGTGGCCATGAATTACCCTGCAGCCCAGTCCTGCAGATCAGCTGTTTCACACAGTCACTTTACACTCACAGGGAGCATTTTCTGGTGTGCAAATCAAACCTTGAATCCACAGTCCCTAAGGCACAAGGTGAGAGATCATCTCTGGCTCACATATTTCATTAATATGAAGAACTGTGTGAGATTTTAGACCAAGTCTTTTCCCTGACTCTTAGGAGGAATTGTACAGCAGTCCTGGGGCTGTGTTGGCACAAGCAAATGGGTACCAGGGCATGGGTGGAAGTTGTAAATATCTGCCCCTCTGGATAAGTTATACTTGCAGAGATTTCTGGTGTGCGGACAAGGCTTGTGTGAGCCAGGCAAGCTGTATGTTCTACTGAATTCCTTCACTTTTGCCCTGGTTAAAAGCATTATTGTCCTGGGGTTTAGCATGGTTTGATTGCTGGCTGCTCCTTAGAGTCATTTTATTTCTTTGCCAAAGACTTGTACGACTTTGAAGGATGTTCAGCTGCCTGCTGAAATCTCAGCTGAAACAATGCATTTTCATCAATTTAAACTGGTCCAGTTTAGTAAGTTGAAGAATTTTGAGTCATTCATTGTTTCAGAAATCCCCTTGTAAAGAAAAGGAACACATCTGCTGCAGTTCTTTATTCACAGCTCGTAACTAATCTGAGGTAGCCTTAACCAGGCATTTGTCTTTTCTGTGGAACTAACTCTGCCCCCATGAGCTTTCTGTTACCTCTCAACCACTTTTATTTACAGTTAGGATTACTTGGCATGTTTTTGAAATGTAGCAAAAAGATTTTCAGCTTGGGCTGATTTTGCTGTGGGCTATGTAAAGAAAAACCTTCATATTTTCTGAAGTCTTGGCTGTCCCCGCTGTAAGAAGAGTTTTGGTGGTCTGGTAATGGCAACCACAGTGTGTTACAGTGCTTGGGGCTTCTCACTGCTATTGTTATGAACATAAGTGTTGTGCCAAGGTCTGCCATACTTGTACGTAGAGTGGATTTCTACATGTTTTTTAGATAGATAGATACTGAAAAGAGAGAGTTTTTACAAGAATATGTAGTGGCAGGAAAAGTGGGAGTGGCTTCAAACTGAAAGAAAGTAGGTTTAGATGGATATTAGAGAAAAATTCTTGGCTGTGAGGGTGGTGAGGCCCTGGCACAGGGGGCCCAGAGAAGCTGTGGCTGCCCCATCCCCGGAAGTGTCCAAGGCCAGGTTGGATGGGGCTTGGAGCAACCTGGGATAGTGGAAGGTGTCCCTGCCCATGGCAGGGGGTTGGAACAAGATGATCTTTAAGATCCTTTCTAACTCAAGTCATTCTGTGATTCTGTTCTGTGATTCTGTATGTTTTGTTGAAGACTGGTGATCTCTTTCTGTTCTAGTTCATGAAGGCAGCCCGCTGGGGGAACTTCATCGCTGTGTCCGAGATGGTGTCAGAATCAATGTCCACATCCGCACTTTCAAAGGGCTTCGTGGGGTCTGCACAGGGTTTTTGGTTGCATTTGACAAATTCTGGAATATGGTAATTATTGTTCCAGCCCTTGATTTGTATTTGTTATATGGAAAACTTGGAATTTGCAACAGGTTTAAGCAAATGGCACATGGGGAAGGTTAATGTGGTCCTGTGGTTCACAAACTAATTTGCTCTGGTGCTGAGTGCTGGGCTTGAGATGTAAGTGGTGCTTGGTGTTGGACTGGTACATCTGGGAGGAGCCCAAGCATCTTCGAGAGGTTTTAGGTGAGAGAGAAGCTTTGAAGAGTTCCCAACATCTTGAGAGGTTTTGTGTAAGAACACAGGAAGGTGGAATATGAGGAATATCAGAAGCTTTCAAAGCTTTCTCTGCAAAACCCAATCTTTCTGTAGTGCTAGGTGCTTCTGTCTTTTCTTTCACTAACATCACTGAGCTGTCAGTGACAAAAGCTTTTCCCTGTGTTCTGCCTTGTGAAGATCTTAAAGACAGTAGACGGAAAAGCAGCTTTTAAATATTTGTGAGCCTGGAGGTGTGAAAAGTTTGGAAATGGGGAGGGAGGAAGGATTTTGCAGGCAAGGGTCACAGAGATTTTGCAAGTAATGCAGAGTGAACTTTTCTGCTGCTTTTATACCTCAGTACAATTTAGATGATTAACAAACCAGCTCCAAAGCACAGCTTGTTCCTGGGATGAATTTTCTCTCAGAACATAAATCCATAATGCTTTGACACAAAGCCGGTCCAAAGCTGCTTCATGTTTTAAGTTCGATCTTTCAGTTTTTTTTATCTTCTTCTAGGCCCTGACAGACGTGGATGAGACTTACAGGAAACCAGTAATGGGCAAAGCCTTCTATGCAGAACCTCAGCTCTCGCTGACCCGAGTAGGTGACATCTCCTGTTTTCTTTCTTATTAGGATCTCCTTTTTCAGAGTAGTGAAAAGGGAGCATTGTTTGGGAAGCCTTGTTTACATTTGAAATATTTTACCTCCTGTTTTTACAGATGACTCTAAAATAACTTGAACTGAGAAAGAAAATACCCAAAACATTTTCTGACCTTTCTGAAAGAACTTTAGTAGTTCAGTGTTACTAAAGCTACACTTTAGAATCAGAGCAGAGTTGCTGATGCTGCTTAATGTAATGTGCTGAGCTTCTAGAAGCTCACTCTGGGTTTTGATGTATTTGTTCTGTGTGTTTTTTGCCCCTGTGACTGATCAGGTCCACATTTGTCCTGCCAGGGGATGTGGCAGAGCATCTCTGGTACTGATGTTCCTAATGGCACAGTCTGTGTCTGCAGCCAGAGAAACAACACAGCTCTTTGGTCACTTGAGCTTCCAGTCTGGGTTCTGTGAAGCCCAAGATCTCCAAAGCTCTTCACTCTCTAGGATCCAGCTGCAAATAGAGTTTTTTACCACGTTGACAACTGAAGAAATGATAGATGAACTTCTGAACAATGAAGGGAGAAAAAATGTGGCAGGGCTGTGCCCATTGAATGGCAGCAGCTCTGGGCCTTTTGAACATCAGAGAAGCATCACAAAAACATTGAAACTGTTTCATTGTGAGGAGTTTGCTTTCAAATTCCTGGCATTTAAATCTGTTTTCTGATAGATCGCACCCTTCCTTTTTTTAAAGATTAGTTAAAAATAATCAAGTTGTCATTGTTCCTTTAGCTCACTCTCACAGGGATTGGCTTTACATCCTGTTGCTGGGAAGAGAGAGGCTAACCAAAAATCTCATTTGTCATTATTTCATAAAAGCTTATCTGCTGCCAGAGTAAAAGCAATTTCTTTTCCAGTTTCAGCACCATGTATTCTTAGATTAATGAGTTCATACAGTGCTTTGGGTCTGCTGCTGTAGCTTTTATTATTTTTCTGTTGTTTGTGGTCTGCCCACCTCCCAGAATACCCACACATCATCTTTTAGTTTGTTCTGGGGAACACAAAAGATCCCTCAGTTTTTCAGTGTACACCCTTTGGAGGCCCCTTATCTTAGGGATTCATGACACAAGGATGGAAATCTCTCTAAAACTGTCTGACATCATTAAAAGAACATGGGAAAAAGTGAGCTGTAGGAGCAACTTGGTATCTTTGTTGCTCCTGACCAAAGTTAAAGGCTGCCACGTAGCACTCTTGCTCCCCAAATTAAATTCCTCTGTGCTCCCATTAAGACGATCATGACCATGCAAGAGACACGTTCACCTTCTGTCACTGTTTGACTTTGGTAAGAAAACATGGTCTTTATTGCTGGTGTAGATTTGTCAGTGTCTTGTGAGCTCTGATTTGGGATTGTACGTGAAAATACAATGTAGAAGTGTGGAACAAGTGGCCTCTCTTGTTTTACAAGTGTGGTCATAGACACAAATGTCCTTTTACAGCTCTTTGACAGACTCAAGCTGCAGGAATCCTCGGGGAAGAAGGGAGCTGGCTCAAAGACTGTCTCAGAGGACCTGGCCCTGACAAATGATTCTCAGACGCTGAGTTTGAAAGTTGGATCAGGACGAGGGAGAGCAGAAGAGGAGCGTGAGAGGCAGAAACACTTGGGCAGAGGTGGAGAAAAGAAGACCCCAGGTGACAGAAGTGAAGCTGATGTGGGCAGCAGGACTGCCCACACAGAGGGGGCCAGTGCTGGAGGGGCCCGGGCAAGAAGCCAGTCCCGGAGGAGAAGGCGGCCCAAGGTGGATTATCAGCAGGTGTTCACACGCCACATAAACCAGATCTTTATTCGAGGAGAGAATGTCTTGCTTGTCCATTTAGCACATTGACTTGGCTGAGCCTCTCTCAGCATATTTATTTGATAGCATGACTTGCTGCTGCAGCTCCCATTGCTATTTAGAGTTGTCATTGAGTAGGATGGTACTGTGGCTGGTTTCCCATTGCCACAACAAGGTAGGGGAAAGAATTGTAACTTGAGCATCCTGGGCTTGATGCCAAAGCAGCTTCCTTAGATCCCTGTTGGGGGTCTCGGGAGAAGGTCAGCAATGCAGTTATTTCTGTGATATGAGGGAGTTAGGAAACAGATCCCACTGTTTCTTAAAAAGAAGCTAAATGGAGAGGGTTGGAAGAGAATTTCAGTGTACTCTGTTACAGGAGCTACTTGAGGCACACGTTTAAGGATAGGATCTGCACCTGCAATAAAAAATCAGAAATGCTCTTTTGCACACTCTGGGTAATATCAAGAGGAAGTTGCTAAAGAAACGAACACCTTACCTGCTGCTGTTACATGGATGTCCTCTTTTCCAGACATAATTCTGGCATTCATTTCAAAATAGTTTATAAAATATAGGAGTCACATCCTGCTGATGGCTACTGGCCTCTTTGCCATAGTTAGCTCTGTGATAGGAAACTTCTTAACTGTAAACTGCTCTTTAATGTGAGTGATGGCAGGACTGTAACTTGTTTCCAGTATCGAAGCTTAGGCTCTCTTTGTAATGCTGTACTTTGGCCCTGTGTCACCAGCAAGCCAATGATGTAGCTGATCCAGAGACCTCCCTGTTTGGAGTTTATCTGTGAATGCTGTGGATGCAGGTGGAAACCTATCCTTTTATATTTCACCCGTTTGCTACTTAGTGTAACAACGAAGCTGGCAAAGATTGTTTTTTTCTCAGGTGTGTTTCTGCTGAGCACACCTGTCCTATATTTAAATGCCTTTCAGGCTCCCTCTGTTGAAATCAGGGCTGCTGTGTCTCCAGCAGTTCTCATGGAGCAGGAATCTTCATGGGTCTTTCCTGTCCATGTGAGGGATGCATCATGTAATTCCAGCTGAGCTTTGAAGAGTGCCTGAAAAGGTTTTGAATTATAGAAGTCAAACTCAACTTCTCAGTGTTTCATTTTAGCAAGGCTGTTAAATTATTGCAGATCAGGCCAGGGTTCTGCAGGTATAAACTGCTTTCCAAAAAACCCATGTGCAGAAGTTTGAGGGTAAATGAAGCTGTTCCATTATGTAGTCTGTTCCCTTTGTTGTCAGAGGAGATTTCATGCTGCTATTCTGTATTCATCTCAACTGCCTTGTGCTTTGCAGCAGCTCTGTGTGTTTAAGCTGAAGTTGGGAAATTGCTTCATAGCAGGACTTACATTGCATATAGATGTCCTGAGTTCTCAAATTGAGTGGCTGTACTGTGGGTGACATGGATTTCTGTTGCTGCAGATGCAGCATTCTGCTTGCTTGGTCGTTAAGGGTATGTGTGGTGTTTGAGTGAATCACAGAAATCATTTAGCAGGCATTCTGGACACACAAAGCAGCTGTTTGCCTCTGGGGGAGCCTCAAACTTATGTCAACATTTCACATGACATGGGGCTTGATGAGCTCAGCCACTGAGCTCGAAGCCAAGTTCAGCCTGGGACAGAACAAAAAGTGCTGTTGAGGCAAAATAATTTCATCAAGGGTAAAAAAGAAAAGAAAAAAAATGAAGTACTCTCTATAGCTTCTTTTGAAACACTGCTTTACTGCTGTAATCCCATCCCTCTGTGAACTGAGACTAGGCACTGAAAAGACTCTTCTCATGGAGGTTCTTGTTTCCCCTCCCTTCTTTACTGTTCATGTTTGTGTTCATGTGCTCTGTGGTTTTTCCCTTTTTTTTTTCTTCTTTTTTTTCCCTCTTTCTCCTGTCAGTACTTTTTCTCCTCAGGACATTCTAAACTCTGGTTTACAAAGGCTGTTCTTGTTGCCCTGGCTTTCTGCACCCTTTCCTGGTTGGCTTTCTGTGTATTAACCAGAACCCTCACAAATTACTAGAAACATGTGAAGCTAGAAACAAGGTGTTTATCTCCGGTCCTGACTTCCCAGCAGCTTTTATTACAAATGAATATTTTCTTCCTTATGTTTTGTTTGTGAGGATTTTCTCCTCTGTTTTTTGATGGCTTGGTTTTTATTTTTTATTGCTTGGGATGACTCCTCTCTGCCTTTTCCAGTAGTACCAAAGGCCACTGGTTTTGGGCTCTTCTCTTTCCTTCAGACTTGACCAAAGGGTGTCAGATCACCCTCAGGCTGACACTCAATGACATCTCATTGAATTCTTGCTTTTCTTCACCTCATATGCTAAATTCTGTTTGTCTGCCTAGTTTGTGTTGCCTTGTGCATTAACTAAGATACAACTAATGTGAGTATTTTTGTGGCTGTTCTGCCCTTCCTTGTCAACTGACACTTCCCCAAGTTCTCACGTGCTGCTGGAAGTCTCAGTGTTTCCTTTCACAGGAGGTTTTTCCCTGAAACCTTATAGGTGTTTGTTGCTTCACATCTAGGAGTTTCTTTGTTTACATCTTACAAAAAATGCTGGTGCTTAGACTTGAGTTGGTGCCTTGATTTTTATATCATCCCTGACCTGTTCTTCCAGAATCATCACCTTGGTGAGCAAACCTGGTTAAGGATTATAGTTTATCTACTTTTTTTGCACTACCTCATTATTAAAATGTTCCTTCTCTCATCTGTGAAGTTTGTTAAACTTCTCTCTTCCTGTTCAGATTTAAGGAATTATTTGTTGATTCTTTGTTTGTTTCCTACTTTCCTGTCCACCTTTCTCATTATTTCCAAGCTGCTTCCTAAGTACTGCTGCTTCCTCTTCTACAGCTTCAGATCTGCCAAATGTCATCCTTTTCCTGCTTTTTCTGGCATTACATCTTTTTAAAATGCATTATTAAAATGCTATCTTATGGATTTTGTCCTTTCAAGCATCATGATTGTGATGAAGCAAGTGATCCTGTAGGTGTTTTGTCACTTGCATGTTCAGTACTTCAGATAATGTTGCTTTTTAAATAAAATTGAATGTCATGTTCTGAAAGGAATTCTTCTACCTCACTGAAGTATTCTCCTAGATTTGTTAAAATAAAAAAAAGAAAAAACAACCTTTGGAAACAGATGAGCTTTGGATTTTTGGAGTTTTTTTAGTTACTTCTTTCTATTGTTTTCATGTTCCAAACTCAACGTAAAATTTTTGTTCAAAAAGTTTTTTGCTCCCAGCCCTTCCTCTCTTGCTGCAGTGATGCTGTGAACACAGACACACCAAAGTCTTTGTGCTAAGGAATGAAAAGTAAGAAACAGTAAGGTGAGAGTAAAAAAGCTTTGGGCAGAAGAAGTCCCTGGAAAGGACCCACAGGTTGCCACCTATCCTGTATTTCTAGGACTTAGCTCAGCCTGGTTCCTGAAGTTGTTTGTGATGAGGTACCCAGTTACTGGAAGGAGCAGTTCTCTGCAATACCTTTAAAGAAGCACTGGGATAATTCGAGAAAGTTTTAAAATAATTTCTAATTTCTGGGATTAGTTCTTAGGAAATGTTTTTGCGTATGTGCTTCATTTCTATCAAACACTTCCTAGGCTGTGGTAGTAGAAAAGGTAGGGCCAAACGGGAAAAAAAGGAGCTTAGTAAAAAAATATGGGTTTAGTTCCTTCTCTCAACTGACTTGTCCAGCTTGATAATTGCCTGGAAGGTTTTTTCCTGACCTAGAGTGAGGTACTTTAGCATGTCCTCCCCAGGTGATTACTGAACTAGTCAGTGAGTGCTGTTTTCCATCTGCTCCTTACCCTTCAGTGTCTGGATTCCTTGTTTCTTGTGCAGCATTCCCTCAGCAGGGCAGTGTCTCCGCAGGAATAGGCCTGACTGCCCACTGGTTTGTACCCCTCCCTAAGGAATGTTACCCCATCCAGTTTTGAATCCAGAGAGCCTTTGGCTAGTCTTGATTTTCATACTGTTCTCTTTAGATTTTTGGAATTATTTGGTCAGAAGAATTATTTATCTTGGATAATACTACTTTTTTGAGTAAACTGATTTTTTTGAAACTTTTGAAAAATAATTTTGTTATTTATTTTCTGTCACAAAGTGCTAGGTTTTCCTAGTTTGTTGTTGCAGTCACCCACTTGCACCTGTGAATCACTGGGTAAAGAGGTGTGCAGGATAAAAAGAGGCAGAGAAAAAAAGATACCTAATTCTTATTGAATTTGACATTTTGTCCAACATGCTGCCCACACTCACCCTTTCTGTTTCTTATTGGCACTGACCTAAGTGAGAGAGGTGGAAAGTATTTCATCCAGAATCTTGAAGGAAAATGGAGCAGGGA
>VYZQ01023631.1:0-25145 GCA_013400655.1 Mystacornis crossleyi | reverse complement strand
CCGCTCGGGGCCGCCATGGCGCAGCACGGCCCGAGCGTCACACTGTCCCTCACGCTGCCCATCACCTGCCACATCTGCCTGGGCAAGGTAACGACGCCGCCGCCCGGCCCCCGCGCACCGGGGGTGGGTGCGGGGAGGTCCGGCCGGTGGCGGCAGCTGAGGGGCCCCGCCGCGGCTCGACGCTCTGACCCCCACCGGGATTATGTCTTTTAAGGCTCTGCGGCTCCAAATGGGGAAGGAAACTGGGGGGCGGGGGGCGGGCCGTTCCCAGCAGTGGCCGAGGTTTGCTGGCACCCTTGGGATGTTGGGAACCCCGCGTGTCCCGGTGGGAGCGTGCCGGGAAGTGTTGAAGGGGCCTGGGGGGCCCGAGGTGGCTGAAACGCGGGTATGCAGCTCCCGAGGTGCAGGTTTTGAGGTCTGGGGTTTTCTCCCGGTACCAATAGGATACTCTGTTATAAAATGCTCGGGGAGTTTGTGTTTAAGCGTGGTGCTGTGTCGCGGAGGGCAAGTGAAACAAAGAAGGGGTCTATAACCAAATGGATTTTAAAAGTATTGAGCAAAACTGCAGCAGTCTGGAGAAAAAGTTTCCTCCTCCTCTCTCTGACCCTTTCTCAGTTCCTTTGTCTTCTCCCTCAGGAAGCAGAGGGCTCTTGCTAGTCTGTTCTTCTTTAAAAGCCCCAGAGCTAATTTCATGGCTGTCACTAATTGCTTCTCAAATTCTTTGCTCACTCCATACTACTCTTATTTTTTTTCCTTGTTTTCTTTTTTTAAAGCACAACAATAATTACAAGGGGAGAAAGAGCCTTTTATGTGTGTACTCCAGCATTTATTGTCTGGTTTGTTTCTCCCTCACCTGGCTTTTACTCCAAGACCATTTCTGCCGGAGTGATAACAAAAGAACAGGCACATTCGATGTGTGAAGTAGGTGTGTAGCACTGATAATGAAAGTAGTCAGACGTCTCCCTTTTCTCAAGTCTCATAATTCTGACAGTGTGTTACTTTTAGCAACCATGCTTAGTAATTTCTTGGCTTTTTTGTGTGGAAGCCGAGCAAGACTTCCTGGCTGTTGTCCTGTTACTTCTCTTCTTCTGTTTGTCTAATGAAGGTGGAGGAGAACCCAAGTGTACTGTGTCTGTAATGCAGAGTGGAAAGCATCTGCTCTGCAAAAAGTGGAAAGAGTGAAAAGAGGAGAGTGAAATCAAACTGACAAAGATATTTGCTATTTGAATCCAATTCTGGTTACTTTCTGATCTAAGCACTTAACAGTTTGATTAGGTATTCATTCATATCTTGCTCTAAAGCCACTGTTTCATACTTCCACTTCCTTTCTAGATGTTCCTGAATTTGTCCTCGAAGAGGTTTCCACACACTTTCTTGCTCTCTTGCACTGAGATAATACGTTACATTATATAAGTGAATCTGTTGGTGAGACGTGATAAAGATATTTGAATGCTTTCATTTTTAGACATGTAAAGCTGTTTAAATTTTGGCAAAGCTGACAGCACTGACTGTCCTTGCTTTTTAATGCACATCATTGTTTCTAGCTTGGAACTTCATTGTAAAAACTTCATCAGAAAAACCAGTCTTCTCAGGATTAAGGTTGAAGGAAGGAAGTTGTTTAGTTTAAATTAAGGAAAAAGTCTTGTCAGTTTTTGCTATCTTTTAGTGGGGAGCAGGGAGTGTCATGCAAGGTTGACATAATCTGATACCCCTGTGGTTTGTAGCAAAGACTTCAAATCAAGTAGAAGGCCCACCCTAAACTCAGAATGTATCTCTTGCTGTCTCTGCAAAATTTGCAGAGGTCTGACTGCAAAATACAAGCTATTCACTGTGCGTAATGGTAAGGGAATAAAAAAAGGAGATAACGCAGAGAAATTCATTCAATGAGTTGGCCGCTCATTGTTTTTAATGAAGCTGAAACCTTGGGCAGCAGGGACATGTTAGCCCATTTTGTTACTTTGAACAGTGTCAGAAAGTGTATTGGCAAGATGTACAAATACCTGTTTAAAATAAGAGTGAATTGCTTGGATCAATTTCATGTTTGTTACCTGAATATTCTTTTAGCACAGTCTGGGCTGTCGTCTAACATATCTCTATTTTTTAATTAGGTAGCAGATCAGAAGCCATCTGCTTCAGACTGTTAGGTTTACTTGTCCCAGGATGTCTGAAGGTCTCTCTTGTTGGTTTTGGCGTAGACAGGTTGCTTGGGCTCGAGACAAAGTTCTGAGTTGGTTGAAACAGTGTAGAATGTCTGGGGATTGCTTCACTGGAGTGTGTCTGATTTTCTGTGTACCTGCTCCTCCATTAGTGCTTCGTGAAGGCCCAGAAGTGACATAGATGTATTCAGGATTGGATTTTGATCTGCATAGGCATCATGTGGGAGGGGAAAAATTAGGAAATTGCTCAGAATCACCCAGCTGATCAAGCCTTCTGAAATAAACTATGGTCTTTCTAGACATTATGGTCAATTAAGGAACTGAAACTGTGCTATAATTTAAGTGAAATGCTTTTTTAGTAATGGGTGTGTCCTGATGCCCCACCCCCTGGGTTTGGCAGTCTGTGGGAAGGGCAGTGGCAGCCCCAGCTATTGTGTGGCATTTCCCTAGCAGCTTCTGCTGGTGTGGCATGGGTTGCTTTGTGTGGATCCTAAGCCAACAAAAGCATAAAACCCGAGCCCTGAAATGAAACTTGTAAAGGTGTGTAAATCAGTAGCATTGTACCCTGGAGAGTAATAAATGTGACTTACTATTTTGCTAGAGATATGGAGTAATCATTCATGTGCAAGAAGTGTGCTTCTATGTCAGGTTTGGGGTAACTGAGGGTCTCTTGCTCCCCAGAGGGGAAAACCTGCACTCATGAAATGTCTTTTCCTGTTTGGGTTATTTTATGTCATTCTGCTCTTATCATCACCATCCATATAACTATTCTCAGGCTGCTTCAGAGTAAGAAAGAAGTATGACTAGAGAAAAAGTCTGTGGTGTTTTTTTTTTTGTTTTTTTGTTTTTTTTTCCTGCTAGCTGCAGGTGAGAAAGCTCTTTTTCTTGTAAAGGAAAGCAATAAGATTTTTTAAATTAAAAAGAATGGAAATTGTAATATTTAAATGTTTCCAAAGCATTGGTGTGCTAATGCTTGCAATAATCAAAAGAAAGCCTCCTTAATTAGAGGTGAAAGTTCAGTCTCTCTCTGTTCACACCTTCAGTTACTTGAGTTTCTGTTTATGTATAGATAATTCCTTTGACTCCCAGGACTGTCTTATTGGAGGTCTTAAGAATATGGTGAATCCTGTAAGGTAGCAGAGGCATAGATAGTGAATTGGAGAAGATGCGGACAGATCTGGGCCTTAATTCATATCCATGAATATTTCAGTGGTAAAACACTTGGGTTTTAGCTCGTGCAGTGCTGAGCGTGTGGCTACGATTGCTACAGGACACATCTGATCTGTTGGCCCAAGCGGTTATTGACTGTCCTTCTGAGGTGCTTGCTTCTCCCTGCCAACATTTAATTTTTCATTTTAGTTTGACTAATTTACTAATAGAATGGAAGAAGAATATCTTGCAGATGATGAGGACTTCATTTAAAGATGAAGATTCTCTTGAACTTGGGTTTTAAGTGCAGTACAGTAGAATCTAAAGTAATATATATTCTGACACTTCTGTGTGTTAAAATATGTTTCTTGGAGAAAGACAGGAGTGGAAGAAGAACAAATGATTATTTTAAGACCCCTAACACGAATACTAATTTTAACAAGTAAGAGATTTGAGAGTGTGTATTACAGTAAGCTGTAAAAAGCTGCAATAAGGCATAAATTCTTTTTCTTCTTCATCATATTTGGTCCCTCTCTGCACATTAACTTTCAAACAGGGTTTATAGTTAAGTGACAAGAGAGAATAATGCATTGTCATTAATATTTTCTAAAAGTTTGTTTACCCTGCCGTTTTGGAAGGGGAGGGAATGCTTGAAAGAATCTGTGTCTGATTGGAATATTTAATCCTTCAGTTAGCTGCCCCATTCTTGGGTAATGACTTATTTAGTAGCAATGCATATCTAGCAGGAGACTTGAATTAGTGATTGCTGGTTCATGTTTCAGCTCTGTGGTTTTGGCCCTGATCCTTTTTAAAGCTGATTTCCATGAAACTGATTATCTGCAGGCTAAAGTTAATCTGTAGCGCTTTATGTTCCAATGATACCTCTTCCCCAGTGAAGTGTTGGATGTTGCCAGGAGAAATCCTTCCTTGCCTCACTTTTGAAAATGCACGTGCTTGGGTTGTTTTCTACCTTGGGAGACGAATGCATTTCGCTGGAGTGGCTGGCTGTGGTTCTTGGAGGTTGTGGGGTAAAGGAAAGGTGCTGCTGCCACGCTGGTTATTAGTGAGCTCTTGGAAACAAGGACCTTAGTTCTGCAGAAATGGGTATAGCTTTGGTGCCTTCAATAAGAGGGAAATTTGGTGTTGTGAATCAGGAGGCTGCTCCTAGCTAGCCCTGTGAAACAACAGTGTCACTTTCCTGCAAGGCCAGACTTGCACTGAGAAATGGAATTGTGTATTTTTGTATTTTGTTACTTGAAGGACTTTTAAGGTATTCATAGAGTCTTTCTGTTTGTTTTTTTTTCTTTTTATTTCCTCTTTAATGCTAAAAGGTCCGTCACCCAGTTATCTGTGTGAACAACCATGTTTTCTGTTCCATTTGTATTGAAGTGTGGCTGAAGAACAATAATCAGTGCCCAGCTTGCAGGATTCCCATCACGCCTGAAAATCCCTGCAAGGAAATTATAGGTAAGGACAAGTTTAGGCTTTGAAATAACTTTCTGGTATTTGCTGCTGGAGGAGATTCCTTTGAGTCCAGAGATGTCTGGATATCTTTTCTTCTGTGTGTTTTTTACCAGCATCTAAGGAAGAGTTAATTAAATCTTTAACCTTGTAGCTATTAGGTATGTTACTATAAAGTTCCAAAGACATTGTGTATATTAATGGCTAGATTATTCAAACACAATAAGTAGCCCATGGCTCTAATGCTTGTTTTTAAATCTTGGTTGGATGGTGCCTTTAACTGAAAAAAATGCATTAAAAATGCATTCTCACCTATGCATTGCAACCTGTTGACGTAAGAGAATAGCAGTTAGCTGAGAGATAGTGTACTTCAATCCAGCATCTTGAATGAGTATGTGGTATTTTTGTTTGTCTGTTTGTTTGTTTTGTTCATCACTTCCTCCCTTTTTTTTTGGTTGTTTTTAAGAAAATTACTCTCAGCACAGAAATAAGACAAAGCTACAGCACCTGCATGAGGATCTTAACTTCCCCAAAGCTAGGAAATACTGCGGTCTTTATTTGACATAAAATATCAGCTCTACTATTTCATTCTAAGAGAAAAATATATCTGAATAATCTCACTTCAAAAACTTACACTAAGTTGTACTAATTAAACGTATGCTTGATAACCTGCCCCTTCCCTTCAGCACTGTTTTATTAGTATGGTCTTAAATAACATAGGATTCTGTTAAGGAAAATAAAACTGAAAAATGTAAAAGTTTTCTTCCTGTTGCAAATCAAGATTTTGACTTCTGAACATCACTAGTAGGTACTCCAGTTGAACCTGTTCTGAAAGTGAAAGGACTTTAAATCTTCCATGGTAGCCAGCTGGTCCAATATTAGCTGCATTTGTAGTTGATAATATGAAAAGTGCTGTAAGGTGATAACGAGTATTGAACTGACTGAAAAGGAAACAATATTAGCGCTTCTTTCATCCTATGTTGCTTTAGGAGGAACAAGTGAAAGCGATGCTATATTTAGTCCAACAGTCCGAAAACACCTACGTAAAACAAGGCTTGAATTGCTCCACAAAGAATACGAGGTAAGGACCCGGGGAGTCTTGTGACTTTCCAGATGAACTGCAGCTGTTAAATTACAACACACAAATGGTTCTTTTGCTTTGAGTCCTGCTGTTTTTAATTTGAGTAAAGGTGTGTACTGTATTTACATGAAACTCAGTTGCATTAAAATGCCAGCTTTTGACTAAGGCTACAAGAGAGCATTTGCTGGTGCTTGAAGTGGTCCCACTGAAGTCACAGTAATAGTCTTTCTAGACAACAGGTAGCCAAGTACAGCCAATTCTTTCGTTTTTTGGGAATTCCACCCCCAGGTGGTATGAGAGCATTTTCTTTATGCATATTAGGTGTAGGGAGCTTTTTGTTTTGTCTTCAATACAAACACAAACATTTTCTGAAGTAATTCCGTGTTGCTCAGGGAGGCTAAATTCCTTCTTAAAGAACATTGCCCACTGTAACCTTCTGGCATAGGTTAATTTTTAGCGTTATTGTTTTATTGTTTTTTGAAAGTGAGTAAATGCTTGAAAGTGGACCTGAATGCTCCAGTCTCCTGCTGGAAAAGTACTCACTTGGGAAGAAGATTAAAAGCTGTTAATAAGGAATGTGCTTAGTTTGTTTTCTCAGCTGTTGTTTCCTCAGTAGCAGCAGTGTGAAGACATCTCATATTTTTGAAGGAAACCTGTTGTGGGGTGGAGAATGAGGGAAAGGAAGTGGACTCTATATATCCTTAACAGTGGGGAAGTAAGAGCTATCTTTTATTACAAGCTTGCCTGTAGCTCTGATTGTGTTATTCTCTCTGAGAGGTCAGGAAAAAGAGGCTTCCTGCCTTTCTGTTGAATCAGCTCGAAACTCATAGAGCTAGTCGTAGGATAACATAAATTTCTTTTAAAAAATCACTTAACTTAAAATAGTTGTTCCCATGCTGAGGGTAGGGGTGGGCATGATTATTTGTGAAAATATGCCTCGGATTTATGTGCATGCCGTATATGGCCTCCTTAAGTAGTCTGATCATGAACAACTCATATACTTGAATTGTTGACCAGTGTAGAAGACGTTTTCAGGATAAATTATTTCTTTCATCCCTTTAACAACAGGCTTTGGAAGGTTTTTGCTTCCCTGTGGCTTCAGACTGATACAGCTAAGAGCTTTGTTCTTTGCATTTTGAGTCTTTCCTAAGATGTTACTGCTTTGGTGCAGGTGGAGTGGCCTTTTCCAGGCAGTGTTCTGTCCGTTTTGAATTTGAAGACTTTCAGCATCCTAACATGTGACGTTTCAGAATGATATGAGAGAAACACCCTTAAATAACAGCAAATGAGTCAGCAGAGGACGACCTTAAGAACACTCTTGATACTGGAAATCCTCCCACAGAGTGCCCTAATAATAGATTCATGTTGCTGAATGCTTTGAAGCTTTTGGTGTGCCCGACAGTTTGTTCAGGGTCCTTTATGTAGTCAAGGGATTCCCTGCATTAAAACCTTCAGTATGCTTGAGTGTGCAGGCTGATTAAAACCCTGCCTAAAGCACAATACATAAGCATACTTAGATATATGTGTAAGTGAAGGCATGCATCTGGGCTTGCCAGAACCCATGTTTCTAAGTGCTGTGGGAACTTGCCAGTATTATTTAATTAATCTCACAAATTATTGTAATTCCTCTGAATTTCTGACACCTTTAGGATGAAATAGAATCCCTGCAAAAAGAAGTAGAAGACCTGAGAGGTAAAAACCTCAGTTTACAGATACAGCTGAAATCTCTTCTGGATCCTGCGGCATCAGCTTTGTCCTGCCAAAATGAGGAAACTAGCCAGTCAGCAAACGAAGCAAGTACCAGTGGCCCAGAAACCCCAGAGGAATGGAGCAAAAAGCTGAAAACTGCCAATGATATGTGCGAAAAACTGATGGATAACGTGGAAAAGCTAAGGGAGGTAATAAATGTAACAAACACATTTCTTCAGCTATTTTGTAGCACAACTGTTATGTGTTAGTTAAATGGGAGTGAGAGCTACCATGACCTTTGGATGCTTCATAGATCGAGAAGAAAGAGGAAAAAAATTGAATTCCAGTGACTGTTGGTGTATCATAGTATTTCCATATAGCACTTGCAAGTGTCAGATGTTATTGCTTGTTCTAGTGAGTCCTGTATGTGACTCTTCTTCAACTCCTCTGTCACTCTCTGACTGGGTAATTGGATTATAGTAGCACTTGTCGACAGTATTGATGACCAGATTTTTCAGGCTTGCAATAATCTATATAATATATCTATTTTACAACATTCAGTGGGCAAACACAGTACAGTTGGCTGAGGCAGATTTTGCACTATTGCCCTCCCTGCTAGCCAATATTTTTGGTGCAATTTGCTGAGACAGAGTAACTTGACCCTTTGACTGAAAATAGACAAGCTTCAGCGTTTTATGACCAGAAGATCCTTTACTGGAAATCTGCGGCATTTTTATACATTTTGATGGAGTATAAATGTAAATCTGATACTGCAGAAGCAAGGATGAAGGAGATAGGCATGTGAAAATACATCTAAATAAAAGTATCTTCCAAAATATACCTGCAGGCACAAGTAAGACCATCTTAAACATTGAAGAAGAGTGAAATTTCAGGTTAATTTGAAATCGAGATGGAAAAAACTGGACTTGTGTTTATTCAAAATACTGCCTTTATTTCTTCTGTTAACAATCATGGGTTACTTCCTGCAAAACTGAAGTATGATGTGTTTAGGACTTTTTTTTTAACTTTTTAAGCATTAATAGTGTTCACTCTTTTTGTGTGCCGTAGACTTGGAGGCACACATTGTACTGTTCTGCCATTTTGTTAATGGGACGTTTCTAGGATCCCAGGAGCTTCAGATTCACTTGTAGATGGCAAAAGAGGATTCGCAGCAAGAAGTTCCTGTCTACCTTTTTTTTTTTTGTTGTTGGTTTTTTTTTCATGAAGTTAAACTGTACAGCCTTTTTTTTTTTTTTTTTCTTTTTTTTTTTTTTTTTTTTGTAATGACGAAGTTTTTAAATTTTTCCCTAAGTGAGTAGAAAGAATGTTACAGGAAGGGATTTGCTTGGGTATTTTTTCAGTATAACTTTAGCCCTAGCAAGAATAGAGGTTTAAGTGTAGGGAATCTCTGAATTTGGTGAAGAGTTAGAAAAAAATAGAGGCTTGGATAGGTTTTAGGGAAGAAGTCTTAAACTGTTGTCACAGAATCATGTAGGTTGGAAGAGGGCTTTAAGATCATTGAGTCCAACACTTTTGTCCTATCTGTTCCCTGTTTGACAGCTGCTCAGTTCCGTAAGTACCTGAAGTCAGTTGGCTGTTTTAGACCTTGTCTCACTTGTAAGCACTGCCCATCCCCATTCTGAACAGCAACACCTCTTTCCCATGCACACACTGTCTGGAACCAGAAACCTTCTTATCCTTGAGAGTACCTGACTCAGGAGTTTCAACCAGACGTCACTTCCCGGTGAGATGAGATCCCTCAGCAAATGTGGTTGCCATCACTTTCTTTTTCAAAACTAGACTGAATCAAGAAATAGCAATCACCTTTTTCATTTAACGCTCTAGAGCAGACAAATACAGGAATGCCCAACGTAGGTGTTAATACTTTGAGTGGAGTCGTAAAAAGTATGGGAGTGGGGAAACAAACTCCATAGGAGAAAGCCTAGACTAAATGCCCTCATTAAAAATGCAGTTACATGAACTCATTAATGTAAGACATTATGCTGCAAGTGGGGATCCCTTGCAGATTACTGACTTGGAGGGTAGAGCACTCTCTGGAAGAAGGACACCAGAGGGGTTCAGTCCTTGCCATGTGCCACATGGAGGCCCTGCCTACCGGAGCTGCACAAGTAATGAAATCTTTTACTTGATCATGTAGCTGGGCGAGCTGTGTCTTTGAAAAGAGAGAAAGGTCTTGGCCATGTTGTCAAGTGGTTTGTTGATGCTTTGGAACTTAGCTTTCCTGAATTCTCATTCGTTGCTTTCAGGATAGTTTTTCCAGGATTTTTAAATACCAAGTAGTTGACACTCAGCCCCAGGCTCACCCTTCAGTTCTTTGCCGTAAGTCTCTAGTTATTCTTTTTGTTCTTAGGAATATTGTGGTGTTGGGGGTGGGGAGGCGTTTATTTTTTTCTGTTCCATTTCCCCTCCGCCTCACCTGGCAAGGTTGCTAGGGATATTTTTGTGAGCATTTAAAGTTCTCTGCCTCTCTTCTTGCACTGTTTGATGCTTCTCAAAAAGTGTATTTTGCTCCTGAACCCAGTTGCATTGTTCTTTCTTCAGATCTATCTCTAGATCATACTTTTATTATGCAGTGGAAGCATTATCTAATTGAGGCTATCAATTACGAGTCCTGGACTGGTGGTGCTGTTTTTAGCATAGGGAGATTGAGCAGACTATGAAGTGCAAAGAGTATATTCTGCTTGTTAGGATAGCAGCATTCATTGTTCTGAAACACGATGGCAGAAAAGCTTCTCTTTATGTGAAGTGTCTTGTTAACAAGGGTGTCTGCTGAACTGAGAAGAAGGAATTGACCTTAATTCAAGGAGTAAGAAGGGTTGTGAAGCAGGAATCTTAATCACAATGTCCTGGAAGAAAGTGAAGAAAGACTGCAAATAGCTTGTCGTAATGGATTTACATCCACAGGATAACTATGCTTTAAAAACAAGCCAAAAACCCACAAAGTAATCTTGCTCTAATTTGGAATGGGGGAAGCTGTTCAACATTAGTTTTGCTGATACCTGCACATTGTAATGTTAATGTACTTAACGTATTTAGTCATGTGGAAAAAAAAACATGGAATTGCCATTAGTACATCTCCTTAATGACTTTCTGTGCTAACTAACATAGCTGTGTTTATTTCCCTAGATAGGACACTTGCAATGTATTTTGGGAATATAAATAAAAAATGTCTGTTCGCTATTCAGTTTTGCAAACCATTTCCCATGGTGATTTTTAAGTGGTGTCCCTGTCTGAAGGCTGTTTCCTGCCTGCACATTTCTAGTTCTGTCTCTTTAAAAAGGAGAAACAGCTTGTCCTATAAATATTAGAAGTCATTTCTATTTCACTGTATACTTATTTTATTTCCTTTTCTTTTCCTTAGGCAAATAAGAAACTGAGCGTGGAAAACAATAGCCTTTTAAGAGAGAATTTGCGACTAAAAGCTGAAGTTGATAGTAGATCACCCCAAAAGTATGTGAATATTTTAAAAGCTACTATTTTTTATTTATAGACTGTTTGACTGTTGTAGGACTGTTTAACCTAAAACTGTGGTGGTGTACATGGTGTTGCATATGTGTCTCCAGGTAGACTTTGGAATTTTTATCCTCATGGACTTAGGTGAAGAATGAAACCTAGAGAATAGCAGCAAGTGGGTGAAAAATGCAACTTAGAGAATCACAGCAAGTCCACAGTGAAGGAATATGACTTGACTACAAGTGCTGTTCCTTGTGTTACATGGCCAGTAGTGAAGTACTGGATTCATTAGCTGAATTCTATAGTTATTGGGGAATTTCTAAACCTGGTATGTGATCAAAGCAGAAGGTCTCTTACTAAATGCTGATGTTGCTTGTGTTCGGGTTTGTTGTGTTCTTCCTTTTGCTGCCTTCAGAGTTTATTTTGTGGGGTTGGGCTCCCTGTTCAAGGAGAGTTCCTGACAGCTTTGTGTCTGGGCAATGTGTAGAGTTGAGCTTCTGCAGCATGAGAACATCATTCCCAGAACTGACATCTGTGGTTAATACTCTGTCTTAAACAATTTAAACACCGATGACAGTACCCTCAAAAAGCAGAAACTTTGCCATACTCACTGGCGCTGTGTTCTAAGGTACCTCTGCTTGGGAGTACTTTGTGAAGCAATATACTGATATTTTAAAAATTATTTTCCTTTCTTTCACTGGTTTTCTACCTTTCTTCTCTCATTTGTTTAGATATTAAAAAGCCAATAGCAATATTGGCCAAAAGTTTATACAGAGCTTTTGAGGAAGGGGGTTGGGAGACACCTGTGTAATGTGAGAAGAAAGCTGTCTGGATTTTGTTCTAGTTCTAGCAACACACCTGCTGGAAGATAAAATTCATCCTTATAGAAGAGCTTACTTGCCAGACTGCTTGTCATTAGAGACACCAGGAAAGAAGATGCATGATCCTTGTGCTGTGGATGCATGAAAGCACATTCTGCCCTGAAGTCCCCTAATAAGATAGAACCCTGTTTAAGGTCTTGGCAATGGCTTTTATGGCATGGATTATCTTTTCCCATAAGACTCAAGAGTGAGTTGGCAAGGATGGCAAACTTTAAAAGTAAATAGATATAACTAAATAAATCCTAGAAAAGAAGAGCTAGAAGAGACCAGATAATCTAAACTGATTTTTACTTTTCTGATATCAGGTGAACTCCCCAGTGGAGACAATTTCTGTTTCTTTTAGCTTGTTCATGCTTTACCATGGTCAGAAAAAAATATATATCAGAGAGACAGGGGTGTGAAGAACTAGTCTTTGTTGCAAGCCAGTTACTTTCCCATCTTTTGACAGTGTTGCCTAAAACAATAGCCTCCCACTTTCTTCTTTAGAAGCCCAGATATAGCCAAATGTTATTACAAATTGGACAGTGTTAGGGTCTGTCTTGCAATCCAGATGCCCGCTAGATTGGCCTGTCTGTGTCTCTGTTATTATTTTTTTAATTATTTTTTTTTAGTCTCCTGAACAAATACCACATCCTGCCTGCCTATTGGGAATTATCTTTGGTCCATGCTAACTCCAGAGCTGTGCATGGGATTTAGGACATGAATTGAATCAGACTTAAACTGGGCTAGGAACAGTTCAAACACCTCAGGAGTTTGTATGTCTGTACCCTGATTCTGCTATATTGAATTTTGCCTTTTCTTCGAGCCCAGTGGTGTGCTACAAGAATTTAGGTACATGCAAAGAAAAACTTGTCCTGGAAGAAACCGTTCAGCACATTAAATTAAGCAATTTTGATTCATCCAGCCTATACTCATTTATTCCTCATCACATCTTAAATACTGAATTTATCCAGGTCTTCTACATACATGTGACTCGAGAGAAAAAATAAACTTGTGTTTATTTGGTTTTGCTCTGCACTCAATCTCCAGTGTCTATGGTTTTCTGAAGTCACAATGCTTTGAACTGGTACTAGACTACAAGTGCAGTCTTGGTATCTTGCAATACCTTTTTTGTTGTTTCCTTTTACCTGACACTTCTAGCACAAATGTCCAGTTCTGCCAAATTGCTATTTAGAAAGTTATCTTCCTACCTCATTTTGCATTTGTGGTTTTAATGTTCCCTTTCAAAGTGGGAGAATTAACCCATTTATTGGCTTTCTTCAGGTTGATGTTTTGATGCATATCAAACTTCATTCTTTCAAATCCCGGGTACATCCTTCAGATGGTGAGAAGTCTCTCCAGTCTTAATGTTGTTAGCAGAATTTTTAAATTAACTTTCATCCTTGTGGTCATTAGTCTGGTCAGTACCCAGATCAGACCTAACATCAAGACATTTTTTAAATGTTGTTTCAGCTCTGATGGCAAACTTTGATAACATTTAAAGGGTCTTGCAGCTAGGCTTCACACGAAAAATGTGCTTTAAATNGATCAGACCTAACATCAAGACATTTTTTAAATGTTGTTTCAGCTCTGATGGCAAACTTTGATAACATTTAAAGGGTCTTGCAGCTAGGCTTCACACGAAAAATGTGCTTTAAATACCCACTTGCAATAAATAGGTTTTTTAACTTGCTTATGAAATCAGAATTGAAGGCATAAGCATCAGAGTCCAACAATGTCACTAAAATTAAAAGTTTCTGTGCAAATACATGGGTTTGACCGTATAGTTGTTCCAGTGTGCTTTATTCAGAAGTTTTCAAAAGGTAATTTTTGGAAAAGTTTCTGAATGAGTCTCTAGTGCAATTTAAAATAGCTGCTGAATTGGATCTTCGTAATTTAGTGTCACCACTGTTGTTTCATTTTTCATATATTCCTTAGCTTCAGATTCTCAGGTATGGATTCTTGCTTAAGCAACTAACTGAAGTAACTAAATAAAAGTGGTATCAAAGTATTTTGTAAAGGTTTTGTCAGTATTCAGTCTCCGTATCCCAAGTGTAATTCATTTTGTGCATGATGACATTGGAGCTAAGTAGCACAACACAAATTGTTTTAGTGGACTTAACTTTACAGAAGAGGGAACACTAATGGCAGGTGAATGATCCCTTTGTAACACAAACTCTACCTCCAACATCACAGAGAAAAGTATAATTAGGCTTCTTCAGTGGTCAATAAAAAACTTTCCTTTTATCATAGACTTGAATTGTTTTTTCTTTGTTCTTATCCATTAAAACCTGCTGGAAAATGTCATGTATGTCAATAAAATCAATATTTCAGCCATGTCAGGAATTTTTATACATTTTTTTAACTGATGATGCTGATTTATTGATTAGCTTTTTTTATTTTTTTCCGTGAAACATTTTTGAGACTAGGCCTTCACCAGAACACCGTACCATCATATAGTTATGACACAGGTAAATATAGGGACGTGAAAGGCAAATAAGGGGAAGTTTCTTGCTCTGATTCTTACCGAAGACCTGCANCAGTCTCCGCTCCCTCCAAACGCCAGGAGAGCAATGAATCCCAAGCACCGGCACCCCAGTTCTTTTCCCAGTTCTAAATCTCGAGATGTCCCCACTCCCCCACCTGAGAAAGACACCACTAAGACAAAAAAAGGGACAATTGGGCCCCTCCCTTGTGGCTGGCTATGTCCTTTGTTTCTCTTAAGTACCCAGCAATCGTGCCTTAACATGGGGAAAAATTCCTTTGAGAGGAGAAGAAAAGAACACACACAAACACAAAAAGAGAACCTCCTCAACCCCCAACAACCCCCAACCCTTCCATTTCTCAGGCAAATCAGACTGATTGGTGGTTGTTGTTTGTTCTTTCTTTACCTTTTCTCCTGATGAATTTTCAGCGACTTCCATGTTCCCAATACAGAACAAAAAAACTTCTAAAACTTAAGTTTTGCAGGGTAATAAAACCCCATTACTTCCAGCTCTACTTGAAAAAGAAAACTGTTAGGCCTGTTGGCAGGGCACAGTGGATCTAAAAGCGTTTTTGGCAAAGGGATGTTTGCTTTTTACCTGAAGGAAAATAACAAGCAAGTCCATCTACTCCAGGGTATAGTGTATTTTATGAATGGTTAGATTCAGATTGGCTTGAACCAGACTTCCAGGCTTCCTAGGAGTCTTTTCCCTAAATATTTAATTCCTTCTGCCAGTTAAAATCCCAGTCTGAAACTATCTGTAACATGCATAAAATTGTTGCATTATCTCTCTTCTCTGGTTTTGTGAGTTGTTTCATTGTTGCAGTTTCGCGGGGGGAGGAGAAGTTCTTCCTCAGTTTTACTGTTTATCTTGTCTAGATTTGTGACTTCAGGTACGCTGAAATCTAAAGCTGTTGACTTTCTAGGTCATTCTTTACAATGTTCAATTTTTACCTAACTCAAATATTTCTGCACGTACCAGGCTATTAAATTCAGTCTGCATTTAGGGCCTACAAATAGACTTCTAAAAACCGTGTCCAGGGTGCAGAGGGTAAAAATATTGCTGTATTCCCTGATAGAAAACTGGGCTATGGTCTCACCTCTCTGCAAGTTTGCTGATCCAGAGGAGTGACCATTTTTGAAGACTAGCTGCAGTGTGGCCTTAGAAGTAAAGTAGGAGAAAGTACTATATAATAGCCTTCAAAACAACTTTGAGTTCTTGAGTCATAGCATTAAATCCTGAGAAAGTGCCTTCACTTCAGGCGTGAAGATCTAAACCTTAGGCAGATGGGTAAGGACATTCAGATCACACTCTGGTTTTGTGGGTTTTCCCATAGGGTTTTTTCCAGTAGTTCTGAAGTAATTCTTTCTAGCTTATGCTGTTTGCTGACCCTGGTGATAATCTGCCTTTCTTACATGGAAGACCAGTGATGATTCACTGAAAGATGTTAAAATGCTTGGAGAGGCTTTGCATATTTGTCTAAATTCAGCCAATTCCCTAAGTGAAAGGGGGAGCTCATTTCAAACAATGTACCTGACTTGTCTCTTCCCAGTGGACAGTATGTGTTTTTGGTGTTTGGGGGTTTTTTCACTTGCTAGGAAAAGGCCCTCATCTGACAGTAACTGTTTTTTCAGTTCTGATGTCTACGCAAATGTGACATCCTTTTAACACAGTTGTATATAACCTGGGATGTTGCCAAGATGTTTCTGCAGATCACCTTTCATAGGTAATGTAGAGGAGAAATGCAGAACTTGTACAGCTGGTACATGATATCACCCAAGAACTGTAGAAGCTAGTAGGTCTTTCAGCTGGTTTGTTCTTGAATGTCCTGCCTTTCTTCCCGTCTAACTGCAGAACCCAAGGGAAAATGTGTATCTAGATGATGGGACTGGGTTTGGTTGTACACTCTGGCATTGCCCTTATCTGAAACTGTGATAAACCATGACTGTACCTTGTCGTTTTCCACTTTTCACCCTTTGTTTCCTTTGGAGAATGGATCATGCTCATGCATCCTGAACTGCAGGGTGGTCCCCAGCCTGGGCCATCAGGTGATTAGAACTGGAAAGTCAATTTCCATAGCACCATGCAGCCCCAGTCTTTAGGAAGTGGTTATACAAGAAAACTGTTGGTTGTAGCTGCTTGCTGTCCAGAAAGAGAAGAGTTTGTATGAGGTTGTGTGGTCTAAACTGACTTAAGGGCTCAGCCAGACAGACATGCTGCAGTTAGTGGTCACTAACTAGTGTTATTTTATGTGTAAAATAAAACCCTAAAGCTGAATTTGCAGAACTGATAGGTAAGAAGAGAAGAAACAACTGAAAAATTTGTTCGACTTCCCAAACAGTTTCTGAATGGACTTCTTCAGAAGTTGTCATGGTTTAACCCCAGGCAGCAACTAAGCCTCTCACTCCCCTCTCAGGGTAGAGAAGCAGAGAAATAAAAGTGACAAAACACAGGGGTTGAGATAAAGACGGTTAAGTAGGGAAAGAAAAGCTATTCACAAGCAAAGCAAACCAAGGAATTTATTCACCACTTCCCAGAGGCAGGCAGGTGTTCAGATGTCTCCAGGAGAACAGGTCTCCATCTGTGCCTAACAGTGACTCAGAAAACAAACACTGTCGTTTAGAACATCCCACCTTTACTTCTTCTTTTCCCAGCTTTATATTCTGAGCGTAATGAGTTACGGTCTGGAACATTCCTTTGGTGTGTTGGGATCAGCTGCCCCAGCTATGTCCCTCCCCAGCTTCTTGTGCACTCCCAGCCTCCTCACTGGTGGGTTGAGAGGCAGAAAATGCCTTGACTCTGATGTAAGAACTGCACAGGAGCAACCCAAACATCCCTGTGTTATCCGCATTGTTTCCATCAAAAATTCAAAACATAACCCCCATACTAGCTACTGTGAAGAAGAGTAACTGCATCCCAGCTAAAAGAAGGATAGGAATACTCAAACATAACTGAGGGAGCAGTTGTGGAATAATGCAAAGGAGGGTGACTCCAACAATGTTAGTTGTTGCTCACTGTAGGTGAAAGATGACTGCAGCTTTCTGTTTGGTGTCACATTAGAATCATGCTGGGACAAGTTAAAAGGACTCTGACTGAGGAAAGGTCCTGAAATATGAGCTTGAAATGTTCATCTAGACATCCAGTGTCACCTCAGACACTGTAACAGATCCACTATACATTCCTGGGGCTGGTAGCCGTGATACAGGGTCTGTAGATTCATCCTTCCAGAGTGATATCTGGGGGCCAACAGTCATGTAAAAGACTTTAGGTGATGTAAAATACTGTTAGGTGTGTTGAAGGATCCAAATCCCATCTGAAATGTGTTCCTGTTCACTTTATGAGGGACGATTTGTTTTTCTGGGCTTGCAGTTTTCTGTATAAAGGATGTACTTGAAACAAATGCAGTGAGATGCAAAGTTATTGTTACAGTGATATGACTAAAGAACAAGACCCTAACACTCAAAAGTCTTTGTCCATGTGTGAGGATATGGCTTTCCTTTTGGTATATGTATGCTTTTTTACTGCATGTATGCTAAATACATTAACTTCTACTGAAGAATTTATCACCTTGTTACCAAGTGTGACATAATTCAAACGCTTCAGGAAATATAATTTATCTAGATTGTCAGGTGAAACTTAAATTTATTTTCATGTAACTGTATTGCATTCTGTTGGTACTATCATAAGACCATAATTTTTTTGTCTATAACACAGCTCACTGTACATCTGAAGGGAAAAGAAGAAGAAATCTCTTATGAGTGGTTTGGTTTGGGGAAATGGGGAGGGTTCTGATTTCTTTAATCAAAATATGAATGTTTTTAAACTCTCTTCTGACTTGCTAGGTCAGGCACTAAAGCACCTATATCTGGAGTAATTGGCTGTCATAAAATCTATGTCCTTGAAAAT
The DNA here is from genome assembly GCA_013400655.1 of Mystacornis crossleyi. Classification (NCBI taxonomy): domain Eukaryota; kingdom Metazoa; phylum Chordata; class Aves; order Passeriformes; family Timaliidae; genus Mystacornis; species Mystacornis crossleyi. The sequence goes on along the minus strand of VYZQ01023631.1, from coordinate 6,883 downwards.
TTGGGGAATAAATGTGTGCAAGTCTTAAAGCAGGAACAGAAAGCAACTACTATTCTAATGCCTAACTGCAGAAGTAACTTTATAGGCAGCTTGTCTATGTTACGTCCCTGAAAACCAAAATTCCCAAGCACATCCCTCCGCAACAATTAACATATTAGTGATGCTATTTGCCTTTGAACAACATACTGTATTTTTTTAACCTGAGGACACTTGTTATAAAAGTTACACTTGAGAATACAGTGCTTCTTCCTCATAAGCAAATCTCAGGCTGTCACTAATGCTATTTGCATTAAATAAACATATTACACCATTCTTCCATTAAAAAGGAATTACCAGGTATGCATATAAATGTAAACATGTTTTAATTTTTATGTCAGAGTGTCTGTTACAGCAGACTCCAGAAAATCTTGCTTATTTTACAGAAGCATTTTTCCCTTTCTCTCACTTGGCTGTTCAGCTAAATTGTGTTTTTACATCTTCTGTCTTTTATTAAGGAATATAGGATTTGTTCCTGTAAGACTGTGTGAATAACTGTTAGAGAAAGGCAAAATAAATACTTCAGGATCACCTTAGTAAGTGGAAAATGTCTTGCTTGGGCCCTGCTGTGCTACAGTGACTCCTTCTGTATCTTAAACCAAAATCCGTGTTCCTTTAACTGAAGGAGGAAATAAGCCAAAATGTGTTGTATATAAGGATGCTTATTTCATGTAACCCCCTTCCCCTGAAAATATAATGGAAACATTCTTGACCTGAGATTCTGCTTTTACCTAGTTTCCTAGGGGAGAGAGAAAGTCTTCTGTGCCTTTCTTCTATTTCCCTCTTGTGTGCAGCTAGAAATGGGCCTACTGCTATAAGCAATTGGGAAAACTTGTTTTCCAGGTAGTAGCAAATGAAAAATGGTCTGTCTTCTTTTTTATGAAGGTGAAGATAATTGGGTAGAGGTACTGTGGAGGTGAGGCGGTCCTTGCCTCAATCGAGTTGCAGTCCAGCTACCTTCTTTTAGGGGAAAAAAGAAATCTTACTAAATATAAAACTTGTACTTTGCCATTTCTTGTCTACAAGGAAGTGAGTGGCACACACCAAAACTGTGCGAAACTTAGGCTGATCTGACTTAAAAAGTGGTCTGCTAGCCGTGACAGAAGTGACTTAGACTGCTGTGTGAATCTTATCCATCACTGAACCATCTACACCAAAGTCTTCAGAGTTCTTTAAATACGCAGAAGCAGTTGAACAGTGAAATATATCAGTAGATCTGGTCACTCCTGCCCAATTTCTACCAGGCTTATAATAGTCCTTATTGCTTTCCCCAGCTGTCCAATTAATTGTATTGCAGTTGTTGGTATACAGCAGCTTTCTGCTGCTTTGGGCTCATGACTTGAAGAAGCAGAATATAGTTTGATTGTTTGCTGGAAATGCATGCATGGATCCATGGCTATTTTGCCAGCATAGTTGCAGACCACAGATACACCACCTTCAGATTTCACTGGTCCAAGGTTTGCAGTGGGAGCATTTTTGTGAAGAGGTGAGGTGATAGAATGGGGAAATGGAATGTGAATTCAGTGTGACTCTTAGGGAGGGACAGGCAGGCAGACAAAGAAAAAAGGTAGAAATTTCAGGCAGTGTTTGTGCTGAAAGAGTAAATATAAACTTGTGCTGTAGCATGGAGCTGCAAGATGGAAAACGGAAATAAGAGTGTAAGCCCACATACAGAATTGTCCTTTCTTTGGGATATAAAACCTTATTTGTCAGAACTGAAGGGTGGCTGCAGGTCCTTCCCTCCTTTCTAATAATATCGGAACTTTAATTGTTTTTTCTTTCTGTAAATTGAAAGCCTTCGATGGAGCAGGGAATTCCCTGGTGCTCACCTGTCAGTGACATGTTAGAATTAGTCAGGGCACATAGCTGAAACCTTCACCTGCCCTCTGGGGAAGGTCGGTCTTGAAAGCCTGTGGAGGATGAGGGGGAGGCAAGTCCGTGTCTTGGCAGTTGAAAATGTGCTCAAGCTGGAAACCCCACGAGCACACAACTTTCACAAACCACAAGCAGCAGGTTTTTATATTGGAGTCAAGACAGAAATCAGATTGTTCTGGTTGTAAAGCTCAGAAAAACAAGTAACTCCTAAGTAAGTGGATGTACCATCCACAGGATGGATGAGGAAAAGCTGTATATCTAACAGGAACATAATTGAAATGGTCTACATAAGTATTTAAACCACCTCAAAGGACTAATGCAATTTTGGCATTTCACATCAGCATTTTGTTTTTGACAAGGTGACATTGTGAAAGAAATGTATTGTAAAACACTGCTGTACTGTAGGAAAATGATTGAATGTAAATATTTCAAGATGTGGACCACTGTTCAAATGTTATCATAAATCTTTGCCATTGTTTTAGGGGATAATTCTTCATGCATATTTGAGTTGAATTGATAGAACCAGCCCCTGGAAGGGTAATCTGCTTGTTATTGCCTTGCTACCACTAATACTTTCATTTTGTCTTTTCATGTATCACCCCTACCTGTATGTTATTTGTGATGATTTCAGGGTATTTTTTCGTAACTAGCAGAGAGAAGTTCTGACTTCTGTTTTCAAATTAACAGAGTGTTTAATAGGTTTGTTCTGTCTTGAAATGAGCTTGCAAACCTTCACAAGAATGTCTTTTTCCAGCTTAATATTTTCTTTCTTTTTTACTTATTGCAGGTTTGGTAGGTTTACAGTAGCTGCACTTCATTCCAAAGTGGAACAAAGTGAACGTGAAATGAACCGTCTGAAAAAGGCACTGGAAAGAAGTGATAAATACATAGAAGAAATAGAGTGTCAGCTTTTACAGCTGAAAAATGCAGGCAAAGGAAGCCAGACAGTGAGTGCTGTTAGTGAGAGAGTGCTTTCCTCAGATGCTGAAGGAAGTGAGAGCAGTGAAGATACAACTTGTTTGAAAACCCAAGCTGAGGAGAAAAAGGCTTTGAATACCAGTCAAAGTCCTGGCAGTCTTGAGCAGCTCACAAGTGGTGGAACTTGTTTAAGCTCTTCTAGTCCAGATGGCTTGAATAGCTCAAATACCCCGTGTGCCCCAAAGAAAGAACTATTTCCAGGATGTCACAGTATTCTCCTGGATGGAGATAGTACAAATATGGATGCCTGCTTAGAAGACCAGTGGAATAAAATTGAGGAATGTACCCCATACAAAGATGAAGAACTTTATGATCTTCCACCACCATGCACTCCTTTTCTCTCTCTCAGTCGCCTTCAACTGAACACTCCTGATGGAAAAGAAAATGCAAGAAAACCATCAACATTCCTGAGAAAACTGAAATTTGAAGAGTTTCATGACACTTCAGATGACTGCAGCAAAGATTCTTCCGAGCACAGCACAAGCAGCTGTAATAGAAGAAAGAAGCTAAACTGTTTTACTACGGGAAAATCAGGGGTTTGGGGCACCTGCCCAGCAAATTTTGCTGAGAACTTAGATTTTGATGGATCAGAGCAAAATTCAGTAGCTTGTCGGTCAGATGAGACAACAGTGAAGTCCAGTGATAAAACAAGTTCTTTCTTACCTAAGAGGTTACATACTCTCTGCTCTTCCGAAATGAACCGCACAAGAACCTCCAGTGAGGCCTCTATGGATGCTGCCTACCTCGATAAAATTTCTGAGTTGGACTCAATGATGTCCGAGTCAGACAACAGCAAGAGTCCATGCTATAATTTCAAGTCCTCTGATCTTGATGGTTCTTCAAAGTCACCAGAGTGCAATAAGCTTCTGAATGGAACCGAGAAGAATCTGGAAGAGATGAGTGAGGAGCAGAGTATGAAGTGTCCAGAGACAAGTGATCTAGCAGCTGACAGAACTGGCTGGAAATCTTCCATGTTTTCCAACCTCTCCCCATCTGACCTAGATATGAATGACCACTTTCCACTGTTTACAGGCCAAAATGTAGTGGCTAATGATGCCAAACCTCCAAACTCTTTGTTTCAAAGGGACTTTTCCTCAAATGTACTGTTCAGTAACTCACAAAGGTTGTTTGAGGAACAGAAGTTTGATTCTTGTTTTTTAAAAATGTCATCTGATCTACAAAGTCTGATTAATCCTCCTTGGGCGTCTTCCTTTACAGCTGAAAGGAAAAATAAAAATGCCAGTCAGTCAACCAAGAGGAAAATTCAAAACAGCCTTTCCAGTGTTAGTCCATCAAAAACCACCAAAAACTGATTCTGCTTGAAATCAAACGTGACTTAAAGTTGTAAACCTGCAAATGTTTAATATTTACAGGTGAACTTAAATTTTTAATGACTTCCATGCAATCTGATCCTGTCGTTTTCGACTATGTGAAAACTGAACATTCCCCTGCCCATTGCAAGCTCTTTCCCAAGGAAGAACCATTCCAGATTCTTTTCTTTGACTGGGCATTTATTTACCTGGGGGCTTGGGAGTTTTTGATGCTCTTTAAGTTTCCAGATTACATGCTCTTCCAGTTGTGAGCATGGCTAATGGCTCCTTGACAGTTCTAAGTGGTCTTGTCGAATTAGTCATTTATGTAAGAATTAGTTTTAAACGTTACGTTTCCCACTCCTAAAGATTACATTTTGTGTATGTAAGGCAGCTACTGACCATATATCCTATGGAATCATGAAATTGCTGTAAAACGTGGTCAGTTTTGCCATAAAACTTGCCTCCCAGAGGAAATGTTCCTGCTTAGACTGTTTCATAGCACTGTACTGTACTGAAACTCTTGGTTCAAGTGGGTGTAAGGTAGCAGCCTCTTTCTTTTCAGGGTCACAGCACTTCAGTTAGAAAACATCACTTCTTTAACACTGCAATTATGTCTTGTCTTTTTTTGAAGTAAAGCACAATTTTTACTTTAGTTCCCAAAAAGCATTGTTATTCTAAATGTGTTTAGTATGCCTGTATAGACCATAAAAATGGGTTTGTATGCTAATGATTTGTTTACCTAATGTGCACTGAACATCTTACATTAATACTGTACCATTTTACATTAATACTGCATGCTTTTCTATGTGAATTGAATAAAACATATTATAAGTACTGTAATCCTTGATGTTGCCTCAAATATTGAATTAGCAAAAAAAAGGGGGGGGAAATGTTTTTTTCGTAATTTGGAAAATAGATATCTAAGTTTTGTAAAGCATAAACGTGAGCTTATTCACAAAAAACAAAAAATCTCCCTTCCTCCTCCTTGTTAGTCATGCTACCATTCCAGTGTCAGCATCAATACAGTTGATGGAAATGGCTTTCGGCCTCTCTGGAGGTGACTCTTCCATAAAGTATTGCATAGGTCAACATAATGTGATGGCCTGCTACAGGCAGGAGACCTAATTAAGCAGCAGAGCAAAATTGGTTTCTTTGCATTATTGTGTTTTAAGTTTTTTTTAAGGCCATATTTAATTACAAGATGCAGGAGTTTTTTCTTTCTGTATAGGCTTCTGATGGCATTTCTTAGAAACAGATGTCCTCACTTTGTCAATACCTATGATATGAAAAATCCATACGCTGCCTTTCGTCCCTTTGGAAAGAGTGATAGCCGCTTGGTAAATTTCAGTAGACTGGCTCATCTTGTAGATTTAAGTTCTGCAAGCTGTTTGAACAAGAACTACACTTCACGTTGTAGTGTGAGCAGGCGTTTGTGCAATTGATGTGTTCATTCCAAACTGGGACTTTCCTTTTTTGAGCTTTAGCAAAAAGTCATCATTCAAGCCATACATGCAAGGACCCTTTCGTGGTGACAGGCAGGATGGCATTGTGCTTGCATATACTGCTTTCAGTATACCACATGAGTTTTAATCTTCACAGAAAAATCTAGTTGTTTGATTTTAATATATTTTTCAGAAATTAGAGAGCTTTCAATGCCATCTGGAAATGATCTGTTACTTGATTTGCTAGTTTTACTAAAAGTCAAAAAATGCTGCCGTGCTACAACTCTTTGGAAGAAGAGACGAGCACTTTATTAAAAACATCCTTCGGTTGCAGAGCAATCACAAACATGCAGTAAGTAAGTGCTGTATGTTATGGGTTGGTTGTGTTGTGGCATGGGGGGAGTGGATTTAGAAGCTTCATTTTATACTCTGATTTTTCATGTTTCATTTCCAGTTACAGAAGCATGAATACAATTGGTGTCATGCCTGAAATCAAACTAGAATAAAGCAAAACAGTGGAGTTTTTTCCTGTTACTCGTCCTTTGAGCAGGAACACCACATACAGGCTTGCTTTTCAATGCAGATGTTTTGACCACACATGTCTCACAAGTTGATAAAAGAGCCGAGCCTAAGGTGCATTCCTCTTGGTAGTGTGATCAGTGCAATAGCAACTCAAAAATTTCAACTATATGTGTTGACTGCAGTTTCTTCACATATAAATTTCTCAGCCGTACCAGGGGTTTTAGTTGTCCAGGCTGCATTCTGTCAATACTGTGCTTGCCTAATCTCTTTCTGTGCTTGATAAAATGGCCTAAACTAGAGCTCATGGCTTTAAATTTTTGATAGTAGTTACCTAGTTATGTAGTAGTGTAGAACTGGAATACACAAGATCTAAAACTTTACCAGTAGAATTTTTATTAAGACAATAGACATTTCAAAGTGATGTACAGATGAGATCTATGATGTTTAATGATATTTAATAACACATAAAATTTTTACTTCATCTAATAATACCTACTGTACTAAATACATGGGAATTTGCAGATTTTTAACACATGAGAATGCTCTCCAGGACTATAAGTAGCTCAGGAAAGTGAGTTTGCTACCAACCGAAGTTTGTTGTTAGTGAAATTTTTGGGTTATTTTTAAGAGCAGGAATGCCAAAGTCAGGTTTTTACTTAGTTATCCACAATTTTACCTACATGAAGTCTGGCAAGTAACCTGCTTATCCATCATTCC
>VYZQ01023625.1:1453-14965 GCA_013400655.1 Mystacornis crossleyi | reverse complement strand
ACCTTGTGTATATTATAGAGGAAGCAAAGTTTCCTTCAGCTTTTTTTTTTAAAAGAACATTTTAAGATCTGTTTCTGCCAATTAATCATGTTATGTTTTACTAACATGTTTGCTTTAATATTCTCTTTATACACTGAAAATTTAAGCATTTTTTATTGTAATCTTGAATGTATTGACCAAACCTTTAGTTCATGTTAACTGGAACACTTTCAGATTCCTGTAGCTGTTCAGTTTTCTGTTGCAGGAAAGGAAGTGTTAGGTGACAGCTTTGGGCAGTTTTCTTTATTCTTTCACCTTGGTAGGTTGTCTTTGTTTGCATCTTCAGAGTTGAGCAGGGATAAACAAATCTTCTTTGTGGTACAAATAATGATTAAAGCAGCTTTGAACTCAGTGTGAAACGTAACTACCACAACAAAGATAAATATGGAATTCTAAAGACCAGAAGTATGGATTACTCTTAAAGAAAAGCAGCATTTCTGGTAACTGGGCTGTCTGGTGAAGGATGCCGGGCTGTGATTCCTTGTAGTGCCACCCTCTCATTCTATATCAACTGGGCTGCATTCTGGCACTGTTCTTACCGCAAATTTTGTTCGAGCTTTTATGACTGAAACAATTCGAAACCCACAGTGTTAATCACAATAAGGCAGAGTTGGTGCATATTTGACTGAATTGTGAGTAAATTGGAATTTTTAATGTTTGTTGTACATGTACAACATGTTAAAAACAGGGGTGGGGGGGAAGAGAGCTGAGTTTTGCACCTCTCTGGGTTTGAAGAGAGTAGCTCAGGCCACAAACTGATGTGGAATAGAAACAAACAGCTGGGTATAAGGATGTGTTTAGAAATGATTGCTTTGGTGACTGTCTCCTTTTCTGTGAGGCTGTTCAGGTATAGCTGGATTCTGGCATTACCCCATTCCCGCCCCAGATAATGACCGTGGATGTTTATGGTGCCATATGTTTTTATCTTGCAGGTCGAATTTGAGTGGCTTAGGCAGTTTTGGTTCCAAGGCAAGAGGTATTTGAAGTGCACTGATTGGTGGCTTAAGCCTATGGCTAAATTGGAAGAATTTTGGAGAAAAATGGAGATTATGGTAAGTACTAGTTCTAAAGTCTAAAGCCTCTAGGTCTTAATTCTGAGAACACCCACAATTATGTTTTTAATTGTACTGTAGTAATGGGTTTTAGACTTTATTCAGAACATATGAGAAGCAGAAACAATGTCAGCCTTTCACTGGCTCCTCTTACTTTTATCCCCCAGTAGCCAGAAAAAATGTGAGCAAAATCAGATCCAAAACCCCAGGATTTTAGTTAGTTCTTGACTTTGCTTGTTTTTGAGGTTTGAAAACCTCATAAAAGCCTCATATGAACCTTTTAGAGCCTCATAAGATGACAGCCATCTATTACACCACGCAAATGCTGTGCATTGTCAACTTTTTTGTACAATACCCAGATAGACAACAGTGCTAATGACAACAGTGGTGCATGTGTCTGAGGAGAGCTGAAAACAAAATTGGTGTACGACTGTCTGTGGTCCACCTGTGCTGTTAGGCCATAGCCACAACCTGCAAGAGGGGATTATTTCAAGAATAAATGTAATAATGTTTTCTGGGTACCTCAAAGTACATCGTGCATTCCTTGAAAATGGATTCAGTGCCAAACACTGTTGTCCTGTTGCTGCTGCTGCCCATGTCGAGCCCGAGGTGAGAGACTGTGCAGTCAAAGTCTGCAAAGCAGTTGTCCGCATGCCTGTTGCTGGATTTGCACTCAGACGGGGCTGGGCTGGCAAACCCATGGTGCTCCTCTCCATCTGTCTGTATCAGAAGCTGCTTCTTGGTCACTTCTGCTGGTCACAGCATAAAGCCTCAGTTTGCCTGTAATGGCTTGGGAGAGTTTGTGCTGTAATTGAGGGTGCTGAGTGCGATTTGTATCAGGGGTGTGTTTGAGGCTCTGGAGATGTGGTGCAGCAAGAACATGCTCTGGAGTCTCACTGGAAATGCTGTGACTCAGCTGCTCAAACGTACTGTGAGCTTCTCCAGCAGTGGCTGGTTTCAGACTTGGAAAACACACCTGGAAAAGTGCAACTTCCAGTTGGGGAATCACTTGACACAAGTCAGTGAACATTGAATTTTCCTACCAAAGGAGAGAAAATATAACTTGTTTATGTGCTTCTTTTTTTTTTTTTTCCCTCATTTTTGTGTTCTTATGTGCTCACATTCTTGAATGACCCTTATAATTTAAAAAAAATCTTTTGGTTTGTTTTTCTTTCAAATGACAACTTACTCTCTTGTAACACAGGCTTAGATGAGGTAGAGACAAGAATGTTTGATATTTTATATCCATTGTGTGTTGAAAACATGGCAAAACAGCAACTCTGGAACTCTCAAGGGTTAGGTTTTCTGCAATTGGTGTGACATTGCCATGTGTCTCTAATTAGAAACATGGTGGCGTCAGTGTATCTCCTTTCAACAGGCCTCAGGATGATATTTATCAGCAAACCGAAGCTTGGGCCAAGACAGAAGCTGCTTCTAATTTAAATTTTAAGAATTGCTTTAATGTTTTATGACTTATAACATATTAATCACAATTAATTTCAGCTATTGGAGGAGACAGAAGAGAATGTTAATTGAGAATGTCTGTTTTGTTGAGTCTCTAAGTAAATTTGATGCTCGCTGTGTTCGGGCCTGGCGCTGGGGTGTGTTTTTGGGGACAGAACCCGCGTTTTGTGCCGCGGCGTTTCGCAGGGTGCCATTAGGGGGCAATGTTGAGCCGCAGTTTCCAGGCGCGGCCTCAGTAAAAACCCATTGAAATGTGGCATTAACATCAAGAATTATCCCTGTTGCTCCAAGTTAGCCGTAATCTCTAAGATTCCATAACACAGGAAATCAATTGCGGGTTAACAAATTCAACAGCAATTTAACATAAAAAGTGCAGTGTTTTGGTGCGTGCTTAGCTTCCACAGCTAAGTTAAATCAAAATGGTATTTTTGAAGGTACCCAGTAGTCTGCAGTCGATGTTTTTTGGTTTTTTTTCTCTAGATTTGTAATTTTAGCTGATGATTTTTTAGGATGATTCTTAAAAAGAAAAAAGAAAAAAAAGAGATTTGTGTAAAATGCTAAAAGTAAAAATGTCTTAGAATTGTTGGTCTTGTTTTGGAAGGATTTTGCTACTTAAAAGGAATTATTTTTTAAAAGAAAATATTTAAGCAATGTATTTTTTCTTTGTGTGTGAGCTGAACAACAGTTGACATGGTTTTTTTTCATATGTGTGTCTACAGTGATACAGAAGTCAGTCGCGCGGTTGGTCTGTGCCTTTTTTGAGTTTTTCCCCTTGTTTAGTAAAGCAGCTATAAAGATGAAAAGAAAGTTTCCAAAATTATCTCTGATTCTGCTAATTGTAATTACTCTTCTGTCACAGCAGAGTATGATATTGCAGGAAGTTCAGCCCAGTGTCTTCAAACCTGTGGGCTTTTTTTAATATTTTTGTACATTATAGCAAGCGCACAATTTTATCATAATGTTTATTCCTGGCAATTCTTTCCCTGAGGGTAGTTTTACTTAGAGCTCACGGTTGTGATGTAAATGTTAAACCTTTCATTTGAATGACATTCTGATAAAACATCACATTTCCCACAATATTACCTCATGAATTTATGAGCCATTAAATCCGAAGCAGTTTAACCAATCGTCCTTTTTTTTTTTCCCCTCCCTTGAAAATATGAAGGCTATTCATATGTTGGATGGGTTTTTTTTAAAAGTCATCCAAGATTAACACGTTATCGCCTGCAACATCAGGATAAATGCTTGCAGAATTCAAAGGGAGAGTTACCATTTGAAAAAAGACCATACAAGCTTTGCTTTCTGGGTAAAGAGAAGTCTGAAAAGCTGAAATCTCATGTGATGTGAGCAAGTCTTGCTGTAGCTGTTCTGAGATTCAGTGGAGAGACAATTTGTCTCTCAGGGTCTGATACCATGCAAACCTTGGAATCTGACATTTATTTTAGCTATGAAAATCTGTAACCACACGAAATCTGTAGGAACTGCAGAAGTCCGACAGCCTTTTTTTTGTTGTTGTTATTTTGTTTTAAGTTGATTCCCATTAGAAAAGTAAAATGTAAATCAATGGAATGATTTTTGTTCGTGGAATGAAAAGTAAACATATGTGGCTACACTTGCACGTTGCATTTTTGAAGGCTTTTTAAAACATATCTAGTGTTCCTTAAAAAAAAAAAAGGCCCCTACAGTGCTATATGGTGTGAATTGTATTTCCTGCTTTGACAGTCCATTTAGCAATGTAGCAATGTATTTATATGGCAGTTGGCCTTAATAACCTTTATTGACTTTAGTGGGTAAGAGCCAAGACTGGCATTATTAAAATGTATCAATTTCATTGCAGTATAAAATCACAACATATATAATTATGTTAGGTAGGCTAGGCTCCATTTAATCCCACCTATTTATGCAGGAATTTGGCAAGACGAAAGAAAATGTGGAACTGAAATGTAGGGAAAAGTATGAGTGACTTGGAGTTACATTTAACAGCACAACTGTGTGCCTACAGTGAACGGATTACTTAAAGGAATGAAACATAGATCTTGAGGAAGTAATTTCTTAATGGGATAACTGAAACACAAGTAATTGTTACACCATTTGTTTCACTTTTTGGCATCTTAAAAAAGAGCTGATGATAATGAAATGCAGCACACCTTTTAATTTGTAGTAGTGCAGAAGCATGCACACTCAGTGTAAGTAGAATGATCAAAGTGGCATTTCATGCAGACTGGTATCTTTCTGCACAACTTTCATCTTGATTTGTAAAACTTTTTAAAAACTGTCTTTAGTTTTGTTATTACTACTATTCTCAATAACAGGCTTTTTATCAATTTATACAACTGAATTGAAATCAGAGAGCAAAGCTATTATCTTGCAAAATTATTTTTCTTTCCTTTTTGAGGTCTATTCCATTATTTGCTCCTATTGCTATATATGAAGTATGTCATAGTTTCAGCTATAAGCCACTATTGTCAGGGGCTTACAGCCTGACAGAATTGAGTCTATGCTGAAACTTGAGCTACAAAATCTCAGCCCAGAGCCATTTTTTTTTCCAAATTAAAGCAAGGGTTTAAATATGTATTTAAATCAAAAGCATTTCAGTTCCCGGATAACCATGAAAAGCTCTAAGAAAAAATATCCTTTTACAAGGAATTCTCCTAGCTTTTGTAGACTTTGGCACTTTAAACAACTAACCAATTATTTTTTAAAAAATAGATAATGGGATCACAAACAGGCTGGTTGGTTGTTTAGCTTCTTTCAGAAACTGCATAGCAACTTAACTGACATTTGAATTGGTTTGACCTTGTCATCCAAAATTCCAGGAAGTCTGAGGTATTATTTTAATTTCTCTTCTGGTTTTCCCGTTGTGCTCAGATACTGCAGTGTCACACTTTATTGGAGGGCCATGTGGCGATGGGTGATCGGATTTGCCTAATGAGCTGTGAAATGTAGGTACAACATGGCAGCTCGAAGACCCAAATTTTGCCCATATTTCTTGTCTTTTGGGGCTCTCCTTATCTGTTTAGGCCAGAGCCATTAAATAAATGTATTTTTGGCAGGTTATATTTTACGTACACTGGGAGTCAGATGTTTCTGGAAATGTATCTTTTATCTTAAACAACAACAACAAAACCTGATCCTGGAGACTTATTTTTCTTTTTATTTTTTTTTTTCCTCCTTTTTCTGGCAGTAATTTCTTTGACGCCAATATTTTTAGCTGTCAGAAATGGGAGAAAGGATTTAACATTGTCTGTAGTAGAATCACAATGAATCTGTAAAAAGAAAAAAAAAGTAAAGTTGTATTGCACATCTTTGAGGAAAAAAATTATTTACAATTCTGAGGGAATTCAGACTTAAGCTTCCAAAACAACATGTGTGCTGAAAGCACAAAAGACTGTGTTTATGATTCTCTTTGAAGTGTTTCTGCAACAGGATAAGGAAAATTTTAGAAACTGTCTGATAGTGTTCAGGGTAAATACTTAAACCCCTTTAGAGAATTTCACACACAGATACTGTGCAGCAGAAAAAAGGATACTTATGTTTCCTAAAGCTGCTACAGCCTACAGCTTTGTACTTAAAGACAGAGGTGTTGAATAGAATTCTTCTGAGGATACATCCAGTGACAATATCTACAGGAACATCAGAGCAAACCAGTGGATAGCACTTTCTATTTTTAACCCTTCCGTGAGCTGGTTGAGATCTGAGCTGCGTTGGTATGAACCACTGTAACATTTCTGTTATAAACTGGAATTATTCAAAGGGCAGCCTTCCGACTCCGACAGCATTCTGGGGAAATCACACTGACAACACTGAGGTTATGATGTACACTGGCATAAGCCAGGAGAAGTTTAGGACAATTTATGTCCTGTGGGACAGTGAGGTGCATTTCTGATGGCCCAAGTGGGAGAACTGTGGGTGGGTTGTGTAGCTGTGCCCGTGGTGTGGTCCTGCCTCTGCCTTCCCCTCCAGGTGGATTTGCACCTGAGTTACAAATTTAACATTTGTAGGTGTTCTTGTGCACACAAGTGATCCTAGTGAGCTGCAGTTTTAGATAACTAGAATTCTGTTGTCTTGTGCTTAATTCTTATTGTAACAGGGCTTCTTTCTGTGCTTTTCACTCTATTTTTATACTCCTGGATGTATACAACTGTGTGTACTAAATACCTGCTCTTGCATGTAAAATGTGATGAGCTCTGTGTAGTGTTTGAGACATAAATGTACATACCACAATCATCAGAAATCAAAATAGTGCAGATAGATTATTCTGAGTCTTGTGTTTGAATTGTGTAAATTGGTCTCTGTGTCTGAGCTGAGACTGTGGCTTAAAGAGGATTCTTTCTCCATCACGTTATAAGTTTTCCCATGGTGGGTAGAGCACCAGAGCTGATGCACAGTGTGACTGTAGGGTGTGTACATGCTCTGCACACAAATCCATACACACCCGTACTGGGGATTGTAACTGCGATGATCTGATTAACTTCTTTATCTAACTTCTGACTCATACAAACTTATATTTAGAGAAAAAGTGTGTATAGGGGATGAGCACTGGGGCCAACTGCTTGCAGTTCTTTGCAGCAGGAAAAACATAGGAAAAGAGTGTAGAAACCATTAGAATGCATTTGGCAGTACTGCAGGTTGCCCTGGGTCTGACAGGGAGGGAAAACTTCAGGTGATGGTTCCTGCTGCATCCTTGTGAATACAGTGTCAGTGCTGGAAGGGTATTTTAGAACCTGGTGTTGCCACCCTTTTATGGTTGATGGGAACTGTGTTGCTGGGAGCTATGCTGATTTCAGTGAAAGCAGAGTCAGTGTGGTGGGGCTGGTGTAGATGTATAAAACTGTGTGCTGTTTCCACCATTGTTCCCCCAGAACCTCGGATGGACGTTTGGATGGACTAGAACAACAAAAGGTCTTTGTATCAATAGTATGTTTATTGAGGCTTATTATTTGCTGTGGAAATAAGGATGCTGTAGTACTGAGGTATTGTTTCACCAGTCTCATTATGCTTTGCAGAGCCTTTCACAAGGGCATGGGGGAATGGTTTTAAACTGTCGTTAGGAAGAAATTGTTTACTATGAGGCTGTCAAGGCCCTGGCACAGGTTGCCCAGAGAAACTGTGGCTGCCCCATCCCTGAAAGTGTTCAGGGCCAAGTTGGACAGGGCTTGGAGCAACCCGGGATAGTGGAAGGTGCCCCGCACATGGCAGGGAGGACACTAAATTGTCTTTAAGGTCCCTTCCGAGCCAGAAGATTCTATGATATGCTTTAATGTTCTCAGAAATCTATTTCGTAGTAGAAAAACTGCATAAAAGACCATACTTGAACACTGAGAACAGTATTTCTTGAAAAGAAATTAATGTGTTTTTAGAATTTATGTTATATGCTATATAGAAATTGATTAATGATTACTAATATTTAAAATTATATCTAGTTCCCATTTAGTCAATCCTAGAATTGATCAGATACAGAGCTTGTGGATTTGTATTTTTGTATATATGTTTATGCACATGCTACACAGAAAGAAAAGGATTTAGCTTGTGAATTACAGTGGTTTGGCAGGAATAATTTGTACTGTGATTGTTATAAACTATGGTAAGTTGTGATTTTGAAAGAAAGTGAAAGCAAATGGTAGTATGACTAAAATGTCACCATCTACATTGCTGTATGTTTTTTAATACAGCTAGTGTTGCTAAGTGTGGTTTTATTGCTGTTGTATTTTAGTGGCTCTGTAACCACTATAAAATAGAATACAGCTGCTTTACTTTCCAAATGGCTTTGGTAGGCAAAGGAGGTGATGTCTTCTGCAAAGCTGCTGTTGCTGCACTCATACCTTTTCTTTCCTCTCTGATCATCAGTCCTTCTAATTCCTAACAAGATCATGGCTGAATAGCATTTTTGTAATGTGTTCTTTAACATCTTTGCTGAAAATTGCAGCTTTCATTTTATACATAAAGAAATAAAACTTGGCTTCAGAAGTTGCTATGGAGAGCATTATGCCCTGATGAATTAGGTCCTAATTCTTTTACTGACCCTCTATTTAACTTGTGCAAGTAACTTAGATGTGGTTTTCAAAATCAGTCTGGCAATCAAAACATTGAGGTCTTACTTTGGTTTTAGATTGCAGAAAATTTCTGATCTTAAATTCTTCCTCAATTAAATGAAGCTATGATTTTTTCTGTATCTGACAATTACTTACTGGTTATGTCCCAGGGAGGGAACATCCTGCATTTGAAGGAAAACAACAAATTTCTGCCTCCCCATAACACGATTGAAAAGTCTAGATGGGGCCACATAGGAGCTTAAATTCTGTTTAAGAAAGAGTTTACTGTGTTTTGGCTGACCCTGATTGTCTCCTGGCAGTTCCCAGGTCTAGTTCTCAGGAGCTTTTGTGTGAATCTTTTTTGCACTTTCTGTTTGTCACTACACATGCTTCTGCCTAATGATCCTGAAGCTGTAGATATAATAATGTTTACTATTCTGCAGTAGGTTGATAATTACTGGCCTTTCTCAAATATTACAAGTGAACATTGGATTTTGGCAGTTTTCCTTGGACTGCTAGTCCATCTGAACTCTACATAATTTTCACAACAGAGGCACTAATATAAAGTGTAGCAAATCTTAAATTATTCCAGTGAAGTAATGTGATTGTTTATCACAATCAGACTAGTTTTCATAGGACTCATTTTGAATTTCTGTAACAGAGTAGAATGATTAAGGGGATGGTGAGAACAGGCTGGATTGTTGCTGGGGGACAGGAATGGCATCAGTGGAGCTGTGCTGAAGATGAATCCAGCTCCGTGCTTAGCATGCAGTGATCCACAAAGTGCACTGTTAATAGCTGGGAATAGTGCATCAGTTCATGTTGTCTAGCTGCCTAGGGATCAATATCATTGTGTAATAAACTGAAGTGATTATTTTTATGTGTCTGTGTATATATGTATGCATATATACACTGCTAATAATTACATTTTAGCTCCATCTTCAAGCTGTGTCCTACATGCTAATGGATTAGAGCTTCACCAGCTAGCTGGAAGGTCAATTGTTTTGTGATGTGGTGGGACTCAGCTTGGATAACTGAATTATAAGACTTTTTTTGTAATTCAAACACATGGCAGAGTAAGTTAACTCGTTGTGAGCCTTTTGGTCTCCTTCTGTCCAATGTCATGCTTCCATTTCATGAAACAGAAATAATTTGCTGAAATCATTTGCAGTAGTAGGACCACAGAATTCACTCTTTTGCTTAAAAGTAATGATTGGTTGTGTTGCTGATGGAAATTATTTTAAGATTAGTCTGTACAAAGCACTTTATGCTGATGCTGTGTAGTACCACGCAGAGGTTGTACTTTTCAGACTTCCGTGAGGTGATAGAAAATCTGAAAATCAGCAGAGCCTTACATTTCTTCATGTCTTCTCTTATGGGCAAGAGGAAAGAGCACCATGGTGTTGCATGTCCAATGGTAATAAATCTATCCCCAGGAAGCAGGGGTGAGGCAAGATGAAATTAGTTCTGTATTCCATTTATGTAAATCCTCAAAGCACAGACCAATACAAGTCCTGACTAGGTCCTAGTCTGAAACGTTATGATGCTTTTGAAAGGCTTTAAAATAAAGAGAATTAAGATTATTATTTCTCACTTTTAAAAGTCTGCTCCAGTAGGTGGTATCTTCATTAATACAACTTTACAGAGACTGACATTGTCTCTCAGAGCAAAGACAGCAGAGAAAGGAGAGGTTGCCATGCAGGTACACTTGGACAGTCAAGGCTCTTCAAAACATTTTTCCATTACTGATCTTTTGTTGGTTTTCATGTAGGACATACTTGATACACATGTTTATAAAACATTTATACATTCATGGGTCAATTCCACTGGTGGTTTTTATGCTAAAGGAGTTGTGAATTTGCAATAGTTAGGAATCTATTGGGGAGAAGAAAAGATGGGTAAGATAACAGATGAATCAGTCTGAAAACTCTTAAAATTTGCAGAAATGCTGAACAAAACAAAAACGTCTCACTGTTTTTTTTAAGAAATCTTACTGTTAAAAAACTTGATAACAGGGCTGTTTTCTCAAGTTTTTTCTTTGCTTTTCATCTTCTGCAGTTTCTTCTTAAATGTAAAATACTGTAATTGAATCACAGCATTAGCTGGCTTTTCCCAACAAAACAGCAGATTTAGGCTCTTTGCTGCTAGTTTCAAAAATAATACGTATGGAGAGAGAGTGCGAAGACAAAAATTGAGCGCATAGATGTATAATCCCAAAGGAATAAACTGACTTCTACTAGACAAGCTGAAAGCTGATTAAAATATTTTTCATCCTTTGGGTATGCAACAGCTTTTGATGATGGAGAGTTTATTAATATTCAGCTTAGCTGCTTGTCGACACTTCAGACAGGTCCCAGGAAAGACTCTGATACTGACCAGGTTTTCTCACTCTGCCAGAAATCTTTATGAGACACAGAGCAGCAGCCTTGTACCAGGAAAAGCCAAGATAAGAATACTGCCATGTCTTTATTTTAGAAATTGCTTTTTTAGATTTTGAAAGGATTGAATGTTTTAAAGAATTCTTTTAATGATACAAACACATTTAAATGCAACAAAGAAAAGATATTATTCTTAATTATTTTAAAATAAAGCTGTTGTAATCTACTCAATTTTCAATTAATTTGTCTGAGTTGTTTGTAAACATACAAAGATTCTAGTAATAATATCAGTGATCAAGATTTTTGGAGAGTGTGCTCCTTCTTAAATTATTTTATAGCAGTCAGATCTGAGGTGGTGGGATACTGTTCTCTTAACTTTGTCTATTCCCTTGTAATGTAATACCTACCTTCCAGACAAGAATGAGATGTAAACAGCTGCTTTATCAGCTGATACTTCTTCTGTTCTTTTGTTGGCATGCTGACATAGAGGGTGTTTGCTTTTTCCCCTTCCACAGTGACTAAATATATACAGTATCTCTGGAAAACATGTCATATGCTGTGCGAGGTGCCTTTAGGATGGCTCCAGGGCTAAATACTTCCTGTAATAGGTGAAAGAGCATGGCTTAATCAGCTTAGTTAACGTAATTAAGCTGTGCTTTTTCTCATGGTACAGCTTTAAAGTGTATTTCATTTAGAAACTGTATTTCATAGTGGTGGAATGACACAAGGTTGGAGAAATTGTGTGGGATTTTTCTAGTGGGCTTGAAGAAGATAAGATTTGCTACTTGTTCTGCAGTGGGAAGAAGTGAACTAAAGGAGTGAGTCCTTTTTACTGAAGATTTAAAGGAGAAAATCTAATGCAGTTTAGATTGTAAAGGCTTCTCAAACTGAGAAAGTCTACTCTTCTTTTTATCCCCTTCTAATTTTAAGATTTTTATACATGGGAGGAGCTGTTCATTTTCATCCCAACCTTGCATATTTGTAGGTGTGTCACCATATTCCATGACCCTACATTCTTTTATTGTTCTTTGGAAGAAGTAAACTAATGCAGTGTGATTGTGAGAATGTGAATCTTTTCTCCACTGCTCTTTGAGTCTCAGCAGAAAATACTATTACAAATTAAAGTAATTTGAACTCGGTTGTTCTTTCTTGAGATGAGTTGCTCTTCATATTCTTCATGAGGTACTCCCTGTTGAGGAAAAGGTCTGATTTTCCTCTTGGGGAAATGCTGGGATTCTGGTCCTAGTGGAACCCTCCTGTCTGGGTAGAGGAGATTGATTAGCAAGGCACGGGCACAGCTGGAAAAAGTAAGTGCTGCGTGAGTTCTACTTATCATCTCATTTGCTTCGTCTGGCTCGTTAATGTTACTGCTTTACTTACCTCTACAGGTTTCTGAAAGAGTAAGGGGTGGGGAAAGAAGCAATCAGGGCAGCAGCTGCAGCTGGCCAAGGGGAGAGTGGCAGCAGGTGCCAATATCCAGTGAAAACGTGGGAAGAGGGTTGGGAGCCCTTCTGTTGGCAGAATGACAGCACTGAAAGCGGAGTGAGTGAGGACTCCTGGGACAGCAGCTTTGGAGTGAGTGCAGAAGTGCTTGGAAAACTTGAAACTGGGTGTGTGGGTGGAATGGACCTTTGGGTACAGTGGGAATAGAAAACAAGCTTGGCAGGAAAAGCTTTGGAGATTGAGAAGGAGTGAGAAAGGATGGCAAAGGCTCTCAGGCAAAAAGGAGTTGGAGGGGTTTGAGAGAAAATAGGATGGAGAGGCTTTGCAAGTGGGAAGTGGTTATGGGGAAGATAGCAGAAGATAAAGGTGTAGCTGTGTGTCTCCTTCAAAGCTAAATACAATGGGTTGTGATTTCTTTGATTTTTTGCTTTTCTACCCCTTTAAAAATGTAGTCTTTTGATAGAATTCCCTTAATTGATACCTCTGTGCAGTAATAATACTACATTTAATATGTTACTGGCTTATAATACAGAATCAATAAGGGAGAGATAGTCTTCTTTTAAGAAAAGTAATTATGTCAAATGCAAAAAAACTATTTAAAGTATGTTGGAAAGTATTTGCTTTTAATTCAACAAACATAAAATTATTCTGAAAACACCCAGGGAGATTATATATGCATAGATTTTTAAAAATGTTAAAAATGCATATAATGATTAAGACGTGTGAATTTTTTTTGTGTTTATATGGCATATGGATGCATGCATATACATATATATTTATATACAACCGTGTGCACCCAGAGAGGGAAAGACATTTGCTTGTTTAAGTACTGAGCAGCTGGCCAAAATGCTTGAAGTTGCAGCATCTCACTGAACTGATACAATGTTTAAAGTTTCTCATCTGAGTGTGTCTCATCCCACTGCTTGGGCATAGTTCTATTATAGACTTCAGTGTTTCTTGATTATATGGGGTGTTATAATTTCCTGATGACTGGTTATGTTATTTATAATACAGAGGGTGTTAATCCTTTGGTGATTAACACTCTATTTGAATTACCAGAGGTCAAAGGTACATTCTTTTATTTGGGTTTTGGGTTTTTTTCCG
>VYZQ01023616.1:22400-32485 GCA_013400655.1 Mystacornis crossleyi | reverse complement strand
CTTTGGACTTAGCTGTTTGCATAAAGAGTTAAAATAAAGATTCAGAGCCTGGTCTCAAGCCGAGCACTAATATCTGTAAAACACTTCATGTGTGCTATATCAACAGTAGTTCAATATGGCATTTATTTGGCATCTGAGGTTTTCCAATAAGTATTGTTTTTCCTCCCCAAAACTGTAAGAGGGGAAGATGAAATAGCTGTGAGAGACTATATAACTAGTCTGAAACAAAACTGTAAGAGGGGAAGATAAAATAGCTATGAGAAAACAGACTATATAACTAGTCTGAAACAAGTGTTGTGGATGCTACTCAGAGGGAAGAATATTCCATGTTGTGCCTACTTTTTTTCTTTCCCATCTTGGTGGGAAAGGAGGAGGGAGGTGGGACATGCTGCTTCTCATGGGAGCAGAATGCCACAGATTGGCAGCATCATCAATGCTACTCTGGGCAGCAGGGGCTCCAGCCTCCTCTGGAGTTTGATTAAAGGAAAAAAAAAAAAGAAAAAGAATGTGAATTCTAGCACTCTGTTCTCCTGCAGTCACAATTTAAAGGTATACTAGTAAGACCATAAATTAATTCAATTAGAAAAACACCACAAATTAACATAATCATGAGGCATTAGGAATATAATACTGACAATTTGTTTATTTACTGCTTAATATCAAGATGTGCTTATGTTTTCCTGAGTAGATGTAGCTTGGCTGAAATGTATATATTTCCAGGCTAATATTTTATGGCTTTGTTTCTCTTGCTTTCCAGTTTTGCACTGGTTAGTGTCCATAGTACTGCAACACTTCCATGCTTGCCCAAAAGCACAACTATTGGTCATGTTCTTCTCTGGTCTAAATTTTTGACTATTACCTAGGTTGAAATTGATTTGTCACCTTAAAGAATAATTTTTAATTTGTTTGACTAAATCAGCAATGGCATTCTATTATATTTTCATCATATTCTCATGGAGATCTATCAGCCAGCATGGCTTAAGTTAGAATAGAATCTTTCTCTTTTAATTTTTAAGAAGGAAGGCAGAAACTACCAGGAAATTTAAATTTTATTATTTCATAGAGGTTCTAGGTATATTACTAAATCAATAGCCCTGAAAATTAAATACATAATTACCAGTTATGTATAATTGCTCATACTGCCTAACAGATGGGCTAGGAAATGGACAAACACGAAGGAAGGTGTTCTCTATCTTCAGCAATTTACAGTCTAAAGCCAACGTGCTAAAGAATGAAACGTAAGCACAGCTGATTAAATTGCTATGGGATATGAGCATCCTGTGACAAATCCAACAGCTATCCAGTCTTCTGTAACCTAGTTGGTGCTAAAGAATCTGCAAGTAAATATTAAGCTGACCAGATGTAATTAAAAGCATAACTGTTCTTATGTATCTGCAGATAATACAGGAGCATTACTGTCTGTAATTGAAATTGAAACTGTCTGTTCATAGTTATGTTTCCCAGTCACTTCTTCCTCCTGTGTATTACACAGGGTCTATAATAGAGATCCTGTGAAAACCATCAGCCTCTGTGCAGCCATCAGCTCTGTCCTCTTTCCAGGTGAATCTAAACATTGCACTGTCCCATGAAAAGTTATCCAAAGAGGAGGTGTTGAAACAGCCTGATGAAACAAACCAGTTATTGTGAGTACCGGGAAGTAGAAGCATGAAGTGGTGGAGCTGTTCATCAGCATTTGCTTTTCCCAGGATAATCAGTTGCGATTACATAGAATAAGGTTGTAATATTTAAAACAAACACGGAGAGTGACTGTGAGAATGTGGGTCAGTGAATTTCTACATTAATAAACAATAATTAGGGAGTTATCTATCAGCTGTTCCACAAAAAGATAAATGAAGGAGAATGAGTAAGCTAAGTCTTTATAAACATGCCCTTCCCAATAAATTATCAAGGAAACTACACTATTATGGGTTCAGGAAAAAAAAAGGACAGACAGAAAGAGTAAGAATAATCAACTTGAGATGGAACAAGAAATGGACTTCCTTAAACTCCTTTAACAAAATTATTCTTATTTAAAAGACTTCCTTCTCTAGGGGCCAGAGTACCCACCTGTAGGTCAGACCTGCAGTCAGGAAGCTGATTGTTTGTCCTGGGCCCTGGTGTGGGGCACCACAGAAGGACAAACAGTGTCTTAGGATTATTGCTATTTATTAATGCCTTTTCACTGTTACTGTGTCCTTACCCATCTGGGCACAAGTGTTGCTGTCAAAAGAGACCTGGAGTAGATCAAAGACAACTGCTGTGCTCTGAGCTGTGGTAAAGCGCCAAGGTGGTGTTCCTCTTTGACCCTACCAGTTAAGGACATGGGCTCAATAGGAGAGGATGTATTACACAGATCAAAGCCAGTGTAGCTGGTGTCACAGGGAGAGCCTTTGGCTTCTATGTCCATGGATTATCTTCTGGGAGTGAGGACTGATGGGAAGTGATGGCACCAGCATAAATAAGAAAAGCAAGAGCATCTTTCCCAATAGTCTTGCTGGTGAGAAAGGTTTCTAAGCAGGTTCATCAAAGTATGCAGATCAAAGCCTAAAAAGAAGTGGGAAAACTGGTTGAATTTAAGATGCTAAGGGAAGCAAGGAAGGTACATAGCAAACACCTGGACTTCAGGAGAGTGGACTTCAGCTTGGCCAGGGAATAGGTCTGCAGGAATCACTGGGGAGCCAAGAAAGAAAACGTCTTTAAATCAAATCTCCTTGTAGCACTAGAATGGCCCACTGCGATTGCACAAGAAGATGGGCAGATGTGGCCGGAAGCCAGATTGGCTGAAGAGGGAGGTCCTAGCTGAGCTCAGACACAGAAAGGAGGCTACCAGGAAATCTAGAAGAATCACCCAGACATTCAAGAGTTAAATTAGGAAAGCCACGTAGCTGGGGTCAAAACCACCAAGAACACAGAGGACAACAAGAAGAGCTTCTACAGATAAGCAGCCCTGAAAGAAAGGTGAAGAAAAATGTAAGCTCGCTGCTAAATAGTGCAGGCAAGATGGAAAGGATGTAGTGACAAATTGCATAGAAAAGACTGGAGTACTTAATGCCTTCTTTGCCTTGTTTTTTACTGCCAAGGTCAGGTCTCTGAGCCTAGTAGCAAGTTGTGGGGACTGATGCCCTACCCATCCTACAGGAAGATCAAGTTAGGAAGAATTTATGTATTTCTGGACATAGAACCAGAAAATGCATCTATAGAAGTTGAGACAGCTGATGTGTTTGTGAGACTCCTCTTTGTCACCTTTGAAAGGCTGTGGCAACTGGGGTAACTCCCCAGCTGCTGGTTAAAGACAAGTATCACATCAATATTTTTAAAAAATTAAGAAGGAAGGTCTACAGCATCGTCGGCTCCTGGGAAAATGAAGAAACCAGTCCTCCACATTTCAGACATATGAAGGACAGAAGGATGACTGGAATCAGCCAGCAGAGATTTATCAAAGTTAAATGATCCTTGACCAACCTAATTGCCGTCCATGATGAAATGGCTGGCTCTGTGGATGAGAATAACAGATGTAGCTTATCTGAAGCAAGACCTTCAACACTATCTTTTGGAGTTAACTGGTAGCTAAACTGAGGAGATGTGGACTGGACGAGTAGACTGCAAGGGTACTGAAAAACTGGCTGGACTGCTGAAATCAGAGAGTAGTGGTTAATAATTCAGTGTGTACTGGATTTTCATGCCAAGGTTTTGGTAGCAGGGTACAGTGTTCTTCTATGGGAAGGTGCTGTAAACTTCCCCCATGTCCTACAGAGCCAACACCAGCAGGCTCCAAGATGGACCCACTGCTGGCCAAGATCAAGCCCATCAGCTATTCTGGAAGCACCTCTGGAATAACAGATTTAAAAAGGGGAAAAAACCACCGCAGAAACAGCAGCAGAGGAGTGAGAAATGTGAGAGCAACAACCCTGCGGATGCTAAGATCAGTGGAGAAGGAGGGGAGGAGGTGGTCCAGGTGCCAGAGCAGAGATTCCCCCATGGCCCCTGGTGCAGACCATGGTGAGGCAGGATGTCCTGCTGCAGCCCTTGGAGGTCCTTGGTAGAACAGATATCCCCACCTGCAGCCTGTGGAGGAGCCTACGCCAGAGCAGGTGGATGCCCAAAGGAGATTGCAGCCCTGTGGTAAGCCTGTGCTGGAGCAGGCTCCTGACAAGGCCTGTGGTCCCATGGAGAGGAGTCCATGCTGGAGCAGGTTTCTGACAGGACCTGTGGTCCCGTGGAGAGGAGTCAGTGCTGGAGCAGGATTGCTGACAGGACTTGTTACCCTGTAGCATACTCATGTTGGAGCAACTTGTTCCTGAGGGACTGCACCCTATGGAAGGGACCCATGCAGGAGCAGTTCATGGTAACTAGTGAGTGATCCCTTCCTGTCCTTTTGTTGACCCTTGGGCCTTTCATTATATTCTCTCTCCCCTGTCCAGCTGAGGAGGGGAGTGACAGTGTGGCTTTGGTGGGAACCTGGCCTCCAGCGACAGTCAACCCATCACAAAGCCATGTAACACGTTTATCACTGACCTGGACAATGAGGTGGAACACACACTTGTTGGGGTTTTAGGTGATAAAAACTGGGCGGAGTGGAGTGATTGATATGCTGTAGGGCTGAGCTGTTATTCACAGGCACCTCAGCAAACAAGAGGATGGAAGAATCGTGGTGTTCCAGAGAGGCAAATGCAAACTCCTGTGTAAGCAGGGAAAATCAAGCATATACTGGGCTATGTTAGACACGGTGTGGCCAGCAGCTCAAGGGAAATGATTTCCAGCAACCTTCCCCTCCCTCAGCTGGAGGCCACTGGTAATTATACTTATTATGGAATAAGATACACGTTAGTATTTTTACTTTTTTTCACTGTCAACTCGAACACCCATTCTCCTGTTTTCGTGCATCGAAGTCTTAGTTTTTTCCCCTGAGAAATCAGTGATTTAATAGCTAACTCATATAGCAAATGTACAAATACAACCAAGAGGAAAAGAAAACCTTGCATGCAATATTGATTTTAAATTCACTAAAAAGGTCTTTGTAAATTTAAATCTTCGTAACACACTTTATTAGTGGAGAAACAAAGATATATCAGAGCTTCAGAACTGGAGTTATCGACACTTTAGTACTACAAAATTATCAAAGTGAATTTGGAATCACTGAGAAAAATTCTTTCCCTGGGTAAAAGAACTGAAGATCATCCAGTCATACCAAAAAAACCCCTTTGTCTGCAATAGAGAAATCCTGTGTTTTATTGCAAATCAGTACTCTTTCTTTTCAGAAATCTAAGAACAAAACTGTGGTCTATGTCAGATGTAATAAGACACATACATTTACTGAGGATAGAAAATTGCTTTTCTGAAGCCTTGATGACTTGGATGGGCATGGAATCTGGGCTGGTGCCTCTGCGTCACACTTGGCACTGTGTTTATCCACAAACCTGTATGATATTTGGTATTTTATTGCAAGAGTAAGTCACGTTTCATAATTTGGCCAGTAGACCAGGTTATAACGAGTGTAACTCAGATGCTTGGAATTACACAGTGTAACTTCTACAGAAAAGGAATGAAGTCCTTATAGAAATGATTTTAATATAGAGCTGTACAGCAAGAAGTCTTCTTACCAAGGTATAAAAGGTTATTCGTCAACAAACAGCAGTTAATTCTGGTTTCAATTCTGGGAGTTCCCAAGTGCTGGGTGACACATGGGTGCTTAGAGTCTTCTTGTACTGAGGGCTGGACTGCCTGTGTCTCAGTGGCTGACATTTCAAAGGTATTAACAAGGTAGGTTATTGGTGAAATCTCCTCTTGCCTAAAAGTAAACAACCTAAAGGCTGTTCCAATTGCCAAACAGCACAGGATTATTGTATTATCTTCCTTCTACTTTTGTGTTACTTTCTGGCTGTGCTGTGATTCAGCACTAAGTTAGTGCTGATCCTTGGTCATAAATGGCTAAATTTATGTATCAAACATAGATGGAGGTGAACCTGTCCCATACTGAGATAGTACCGACAAAGCCATCAACCTTTTTGTCAGTCTTCCCAACATCAAAAACAGAAACATCTGGAATACCATCCTACCACCTTTTGAATGCCCCTCTTTGATAAATAAGTATACTTGACAGAATAAGCATTACTTAGTTAACATGCAGAGGGGTAAAAATCTAGCTAAGTGAACAATTGGCTGTTGGCATTGTCAACGTATTTAAAAAGAAAGCTTATGATCTGATCTACGTGCATAAGAAATCTCTATATGTACATACTGCGACATTTTAATAAGTGGTATTTCCCTTCCTCCTCACTAAGACCAAGATGTCTTCATGAATCTACAACAAAGTAGCAAAACCAAGAAATTTTGTTCAAGGTAAATAATAAGCAGCAGACCTAGAATTAGGATTTCCTAATGTCCAGTCACTTGGTTTAGCAGTAAAAGATTTTTTTGATAGTCTGAAATATGATTTTGGAATTTAAGTTATGACTAAAATAGGAAATGTGGGTTGGAACTAGATGATCTTCAAGGTCCCTTTCCAATGCAAATCATTCTGTGAATTCTATGAAGTCAGCAAAGTAAAAATGAGTTGACAACTGTGAATGAAAACTAGGACAGTTGTCAGCACACCTCAGTTATTTAGACAGGAAAGAGTTTAAATCCAGTGTAGAATATTTCCAAATATATTTGCTGTTACAGGAAACAAATATTAGTAGGTGAGGAGAGCATGAAAAGAGAATTACATCCAGATAAGGGTGATTTTTTTTCTCTCACAAGCTTATCAATTAAAATTGTGTCTGCGAAACATTAAGAGCCATCTTGTAATATTTCCAGGAAGTTCTCACATGAATGAATCAGCTTCTCATGTAATTAATCAAATTAACTATTCACTGGGAGTTGGCAACAATGAACTATTTAGCTAGATATAAATAGCAGCTTTATGAGTTTCATTTGACTCTTACTCATTGTTGCATGTTAAAAGGTGTACATTAAGGATTCTCACAACCTGGTTTGGTTTACACACTCAAAAGACAATAGCTAGAAAATTAATGTATGTTTTGCTTTCTATTGAAAACTGTTGGGGAAGTGAAGAGAAAACTGCAGTAGTGATTGCTGATCAGTGGCTATTAAAACAACACTGGAACAGGTTAAGTTTCACATACCTGTGTGTTTTGCCAATGATTTAATGGAGTCAGTGCTTTACAGAGAGAAGAGCCAGGACTGAATAACTGGAATCTTTTGTCCACCTGCCAAGGCTATTTGTTATACGTATATATATGTATAACTTACATAAGTATATACATTATATACTTACAAAGTATCCTTACTTTGTGGTACGTGTAGGTGACACAAAATACCAATTCTATGAAATCACCATTAAATTCATTCCACGTGATCAAAGCAGTGAATATCAGTTATCCCAGTTCTAGTAAAATACAGAGGGAAATAGTATTTCATGTTTTATTCCAGGCAACTTCTCAGCAATCAAATGCTAGCATGATTTGCCTTTACTAATATGTTCCAACTTTGTAGTTGCTCCTGCTTTGAGAAGGGCTGTAGGCCTAGATGTCAGGAAAGAACTCCAGAGGTCCCTTCCAAAGTAAATTATACACTGATTCTGCTTACAAATCTTCATCTGCACTACCATTACACAAAACCATAACTGCCCACAAATATGTAAACCATCTGTTCCATTTCTCTTATTTTTATTAGAATTAATGCATCTTTAATTATAATCTTGTTCGTTACAAGCGTCTTCACATTCCATATGTACTCAATAACAGGTATTTTGATTCAGGTGCCATTAGGCAATGACTCACTGTGTGGTGTCTGATGATGACGTTTAAAAAGAGGGAATACTGCTTGAGGATCTTTGGAATTGGAAATATGTTTGTTGAGCTCCTCCCCTTCCAATTTAGACTGGTTCATTGTGCCAAGTGATGGTGAAACTTAAAGCATTAGCTACCAATATGGAAGACAATACGTCAAAGAGGTAATTCCCTTTTTATTGTATTTATTTTGACATTACATCCTAGCAATTATTTTTAATGTTTGGATTCGGATTCTTTATTTGTAGTCATAATAACAGCAAGGCTGGCATTCACTTCAGGTTTAGTTTATTTGTTCAGTAGTCAATTATATCTCATGGGTTTATCTATAATCAACTTTGTCTCAGTAGCAGAGCCTCATCCACCTATAGAACTATTGTCTTTAAAATCTCGCATGGACAATGTATCTTGTTGTATCTGTGTCTAGTTGCTACACCAGCAGGATGTTTAAAAAGGAAGATAATTTAAATAGCAAGTTATCTCACTTTATAACTTTACTTTATAACTTAACTATTTTATTCCCTATCTGGCTTCTTGTATCTAGACCCAGCAAAAGACTTGGGTGCTCAATGGAGTTCAGTTTTCAGCTTGTGAAGTGGAATCCACATGCCTGAGTCAGGTGCTTCTGTTCCTTATACTGCACCTGAGAGAAAAATGCAAAAGTAAATGTTTAATCTGTTTGGTAGCCATCATTAGTAATCAACAGAATGCTGATTACACCGTCTAGCTTCCCGATGTCATGCTTCAAGAACTGTAGCAGTGGGGGTTAAGTAAGACCTCAGGAGGTGAGCACAGGCAGCATCAAGGAGTCACATCCTAACAGTATCACTGATAATAGCCTGCAGACTCCTGCCTGCCTGTGAGAAAAAAATCACCTGGAATTACTTTTAGTGATGCTGCTACAATGATCAGCCAAACCCTTCAGCCTACAAACCCTACCAAACCCACCCTTTTCTATATGGGAACTCCGAGGAGCTCATAGGAGGAAAGGGCAAAGACTAAACCCGTGGTTCTCCTTGATTTCCTGTAGGAATATCTATATGTGCAAAGTTTTCTGAAAGTCTGCAAATCTTGTAACCCGGAAAAATCTTTGTAAAAATCTTTGTAAAAATCTTTGTAAAAATCTTTGTAAAAATCTTTCTATTTTTTTGTCTGTTCAGTTAGGCTTTTCTGATTGTTTGTTTGTTTTTCCAGTGGTGCTGCCATCTCACAGCAGCTCCTCTGGTCAGTGCATCCTCCTGAGACTGGTTTCAGCAGACCTGTAAGAGCATTAAGGGGGTTCCTTGCAGAAACAGAGAGGCCTTTAGTAGTGTGCAGTGCTTCTGGGCTGCATGTCTCTGTAATTTTGGGATCAGTTCTGTGCAGGTCTCCTGCCATGTCTGGTCTACAAAACAGTCATTTCAACACCATCCACACTAGTTAAAACTGTTGTGAGTGCACACACAATACTTCCAGAGGAACCTCTCCCCTTCCACTATCATGCCCAACACACACAAGGTGAGTGTAGTTGCCCATATTCAGGAGCGTGAGGGAGCTCTTCCCTTCAGAGAGTAAAGCCCTTGCAATACCACGTGTGCTCTGCGCCTTCTTTCCCTATCCTTGGGGTAGGCCATACCAATATTAAATTTTATTCAGGTTTACAGCAGTTTACCTGCTTTTTAAATTAATGTGTCACAAAAAACTTCGGAGACAAGGCAAGGAAAGCTTCCTTGTGTATGTCCCAAATCACAAAAGTACCACAGCTTAACTTTTTGCTTATAGAGCACTAGCAAAAGAGGTAATTTTTTTATTAGGTGTCATGTTTGGAACATTATGTTTTATCAAAGTCATCATAACGATCTTATTTAAACTGGAAAAAAAAATCAAAATGAACCTTTTGGACTTTTCTAATCCTTCAGATGACTGAAAAAATACTAGAGTTCTGCATACTGTTGGATTAGCAACACACAAACTTATTAAAATGCCAGTCTTTGGGTAAACCCCACCAAAAATCCTTAATAACTGCAGTTAGTTCCCGAATTCCCGAAAACTCCTTCAGCAGCCGTGGCCACAGTATGACATCTGGTGGCCACAAGGCAGCACGGCCAGAACGTGGCACTACTCAAACTGCAGCGTGAGCATTCACTAAAGCCACACCGTAACGCCAGCTCTGTGTCCAAATGTGCCAAAACTCCCGCTCTGAGATGTCTGCTGCAGTTGTACATCTTGCCACGGAATAACGCAGTTTTGACAACTACTAGTGTGTAGACAACAGGATACATGTTTTCCTTGGAGTTATGATGTTCCCTGCCA
>VYZQ01023616.1:0-19972 GCA_013400655.1 Mystacornis crossleyi | reverse complement strand
TCGTTCAGCCTACAGGAATGTAGTTATGGGAGACCCTTTAACAAGATGTATTTTATTTGCAGTCGTGCTGACTTGTTTTTTTTTTTTGGGGGGGGGTTGGCGGGGAATGGGTTACAGTTGTAGCTGAAGAAACAAACTCATCTACATGTGCTTCACTGTCCATTGGAAGAATGACAGATGATAAAGATGTACTTCGAGATGTGTGGTTTGGGAGAATACCGACCTGTTTCACTCTGTATCAGGATGAGATAACTGAAAGGGAGGCTGAACCCTACTATGTGAGTATGACAAAGGTAGTCACAAATAGTCCAGTGCCGTGGTTGTGTTTGTTTCCTTCATTCTCGTCACGTGTATAACTGCATGTTGTGAAAAAACTCAACTTTTTTTCTTACTATTCCTGGTAGCTTCTGAAAGTAAACATATAACCATGCTGTGTGATTTTTGTCTTTCTTCACAGCAGATTGAAAACTTCAGACTTGTTCCACTAGTGAGAGAAACTTAGATAGTTAAGGTCTTTGAAAAAAATCTGAGAAAGTCAGCGAATGTCTAGGTAAAGGAGGAGGCTCTGTGTGAGTTTGTAGGTTCTTGGATAATGAACAGTTGAAGGGAGAGAATTTTTATGTTAATGCAGAAATAGTTTAGTCAGAGACTTATGAAATCTTAAACATTAAGGCTGGTCATCTGTGTAGCACAAGCTCGTAATGAACACTGGCTCCATGGATGACTTCTGCTCATTTTCTTTTCTTTAAATGCCAGCAGCCGTGAGAGATCTAGCTCAGAAATAAGAAAAACTAGTCAGAGCACTGTCTGAACAGGATTGCTAGCTGATGATGAAAAAAAAGGATGATGGATGTACTTGAATTTTAACATGGAAATGCCTTCTATAGTGATGTATTTATTTATAGTGTTCTCATCACTTTTCATTCTTTCAGCATCTAATAGACATGTAATTGAGAAAGAATGTTAGCTGATTCAGTGAAATGCAAATTTGAAATGTAACAAGTATATGGGAGGGAAATCTAGAACTTTTAATTTTTATGGGATTCTGAAATTCTTAAATCTTATCACATCCCATTCCACACTGGATAGAACTTTTTTTCTGTGTTCAGTAGCATCTTTATGTTATCAGTCTCTGATTTGCATGTGTTGTTTTGAAACGTAATAAACTATTAGTGCTTTTTGTTCAGCAATAATAGTGCTCGTCTTTGTATATTTTAGTTTCATCACTGGTAACAGATATGCACTTTACTTCATATTTGTTGACCTATTGCCAAATACATCTAAGCTACCTAAAAGTCTCAGACTTTAAATTATACATATCAGTTAAAATATGTTTGCATGCTTTTTGTAAGAGCTACACAAAAGGTATGAGTTTAAGTTTAGAGGCATGCAGCCTTGATCTGTTTAACATTGACATGGAAACCATGAAACCACATTATCCTCGATGTGTGGCCAGCTTTCTTCGTCAAGGAGATGGTTTTAAGGTCATAGGATTTCTTTTATTTACTCCATGTAAAGTATGCACAAAAATTCTCAGTGCTTAATTCTTTCTTTCTGTGAAATCTGGTTACTCACAGATGACAGTTCTAAAATTTTAGCTTCTGCATTTTTCAGTTGTGTTGGAGCTGATAATACAGAGGTTCTTGGAGGAACCAAGGATTTATAATAGTATAAGGCAGAATAGCAATCAAGGTTGTACATCCTGGTATAGTTCTGATAGTTTCAGAGTGTGTCTGCATTAATGTTTTTGTTCAGATCTGGAGTGCATCTGACATAAGTCTTCATCCTTTCCACTTCCTGTGCCCAGGTTGGCATCACAAAGCAGTCAGACAGCCCACAGGCCGAATCATTTTCACGTGAAGCTGAAGCAGCAGATGGGCTTCAGCTGCTAATGGACATTTGGTGTATGACAGCAAACTTGAGCTAAATCAAAGTAAAAGAAAAGCAACCCCCCTAAAATTATGTAGAGCAGAAAAGTATATGTAGTTAACATTTCCAGCTCTTGACATCAGCTCTTCAGCTTTACTTGTCTCCTCTTACTTGTTAGTATCAATACAACCTCTGTATTCCAGACTGCCTTTCGTAAATGGAAAAACTGCATGGGAAGGAAATACCGGCATCATTAAGTTGAGAGAGGATAAAGGATTCTGCTCTGAGGAACTTGCTTTATGAACATGAAGGATGACATAGACTTGGAGGGTGAGGGGTTAGAAAAACAACCCAGAATCTGTGGGATGGATGTCAGTTTGTTGCGAGTGGTGTGCCAGGAGAGCCCTGTCTGTCAGATGGGTTAGTGCAGCACTGGAGTGATGCACGTGTGTATCGCCTTCTGGCACTGCACGGGGGTAGGACAAGTAATAAAAAATTAACTTGTCTATGTTTTGGAAAGAGTAGTGACATAAAGACTGGGCAGCTCTGGTAAAACACTGTCCTGGGTCTTACTATAGTCAAGTCAGGTAGGTTTTTGCAGTTACACTAGAAATGGATACATAATTTTCTTTGGAGTGTTTCATACAGATGCTTATGTTTTGAATGGCAATATATTTAGGAACAGTTAGGTTGAACTACTTTTGTTGCTGATTTATCTTAAAATTGTTATGCGTTGTCTTTTAAAATTGTATATTGTTTGCCTCTTGGTGCAAGCAACACTTAGGAAGAAAAGAATGAAAGAAGATAACAGGAAGCAGAGACTCATTGGCTGAGACTTGTCAGGCGTATAAAAAACAAAATTACAACAGGATACAGTCCTAGAATGATGCTCTGCCCAAGAGACTGGTCTTTAACAGGACCACCCTAGCTTGCTTGATGTCAAAAGTATTATTTTTTGAGGTATCTGTAAGAGTGAACAATGTGAAGCCATTCCACGTTAGGATGCTTTGCTTCATCTTCCTCAATACTTTAGTGATCAGACAAGTCCAGTTCCCGTTAAATCTGTAATTTTTCTGTTTTAGTGCTTTGCACGTAAAAATACTGTATGCTCTGCAACAAAACCTGCGGAGATACCTGGAGAGGTACTCTTTTTCACACGAAGTTATATTGCAAGTATTTACTTAGGCGTTCGGAGCTCTTTGTATTTCATTTAATACAATGAATTGTTAATAAGAAAACATTCTTGGTTATTGCGATTAAATGCTATAGCAATATACAGTAGGCAAAAGGAAGGTGTTGCAGTTAGTGTAATTTTTGGGGATGGCATTTAGGGATGGCTGCGAGGATTTATTCTGCTTGGTGATGTATTTGGAGATTTACTTTTCTTAATTTTATGAAGAGAACTCATGATCTTATTTGTTAACTTTCAGTGGGTGGGGAAGGGATATCAAAAGGAGTAACAAAGTTAAAATGTATTTAAACTGCTTTTAAAGATCTCACTTAACAGATTGAGTATACTTGTAAATATCTAAGATAATTAAAGCTGGAAAAGTGGTAGAATTGGATCCTTTCATTTCTCCCATTGAAGGGGAAAACTATAGCTGGGTAAAAGAAGTGGGGAGACCAAACAAAGAGTTCAGTAGGTTCTACAAATGCTCAGCATCTCTGAAAAACAGGTAATCCCTGTTAACCTGATTAACTGTTGGGTTTTGTACAGTTGCACAGTTTTTGTTGAGGCCTTTTGGGAGTACTGGCCATGTTCTGTTAAATTCAGTTAAATGCCATTTGGCTGTTGTCTGTGGTCTCTGTGTTGAAGTGGAAACTGGGTTGTTCTTTCACAATACAAACTGAAGTAGAATATTTTACAGAGGAAGTTAAGAAGTTCAAAGGATTATGCAAAACACTGTTGCAATAAATAATGCTTTAATATACTTATCAATTCCAGCATGATTGTGCTACATGCAACATGCTGAAAATTGGCTTTTGTAAGAGTCCTAGTTAGTCTTATCAGAGTACACCAGCATTAACTGTACATATCATGCAGAAATAACATGAAATTATTACCAAAAGTATATAGGTTTGTTTGGTACAGCCTGGACTGTATTGTCTCAATCAGTGAAGATATGTGGAATTAGATAAATAAAGGATAAGCTTATGTTGTCATTCAAGTCATTAAAGTACCAAACAATTCTCAATTGAGTGTGTATATACATAACTTCATTGAATTTATTGAGTTTGTTTGCCTTTTAAAAATGAAAGCTGTGTTTTGACTACATTGCTCCTATGAAACAAAGTAGAAACAATGTGATGATGGTAATAAAAGCAGCAATTGGAAAAAGAAAACCATGTGGTACATGAAAAATGGAGTGTTAACTGACATGATGACTGTGATAGTGGTAATTTTATATAATTGTAAAATTTAGCTGTGTCACAGAGGTAATCTAATGCGGCATTATCAAAAAGGTGAAACTGTTCTTCCAGGAACTTGATGTACTCTCCATACTTCTTTATGAGTTGGGTATTTACAAATTGTAGTATCATGGCTAAAATATTACTTGATTTATATATCAAAGTGTGGTCTAATTATTGGAGAAATTCTGGAAGAATATTGCAGCAGAGATCAAGTTTTCTATCAGGCACAATATATGCTTACTTGGTTTGGGATGCCTGTACCACAGACATTCACTTGGCCTGGCATAATTCATACCATAGAGAAAATACCTTAAGAAACAACACTGGTTATGAGGAACACTGGAAAACAAATGTTTCTCTAAACATGCAAAATATCTGTATTGTGGAGGTTCCCCCCACCCCACTGCAACACTACCTTATATACCTTAGGCCTATCTATTTTATTAATAATTATGAAGCAGAACTTTACAGGATGAATACTATTAATTTAAAACGTCTGCTCTAAAGTGAATTGATATTTTACAGGGAGGTAATCGTTACTCATTGAGACACTGAAAAGCATTGTTTGTTAATGCTTTTGGATTGATTTATCTCTAGTAAATGTGCCACACTGTCATAAGTCAATGCACTGATTGCTATGGAGTGCTTAACCACTCCTGCTAGGCATGAGACATAAAAAAAAAAAAGAGGTAGTGGGGAAGGTATTGCAGATAAAAATAGCACAACGTTCTGATTTGGATAGTATACTCTTGAGAAAAGAAGATATTATATGCCAAAGCTTTAAGAAGGTGTCTTGTTTCAACTGATAAAATATCTACAGTTTTCTTTCTGATTTTAGTTGCTGAGTGAGGGTTAAATAGTGGAAGAGCAGTAGTCTTGACTAATAGGCTGAATTGGCAAACTCAGTGCAAAGAAAACGGAAATTGCCAGCTATTGGAAGTACAAAGCACTTGGAAGCCAAACCCTAGAGCGTCTAGTTTTCATTCTTTTTTTTTTTTCCTTGTGTAGGAATTTCCATTTTGAAATAATAGCTGATATACAGTTGCTCATTCTTTTCAATAAGAAGTTAGAATCTCTTATGTGTTCATATGAAAAAGGTTTAAAACTTCATTATTTAAATATGGAAAAGCAGAAGTTGAATTCCACTGTTCTCCCTCCCACCCCACTGAAAGAATCAAGAACTAAATTTTTTACATTTTTTTGGTGTTAATATACTGGATACTGCTATTCTGCATCTTCCCAGTACATTCTTTTATCGCCTTTCATTGACCATTAATAAGTAAACCGTCTAAAAGAGCTCTTACCTTAAAAAGGGGAAAAGAGAATGCTAACTGAATTTTGGTTGTGAAAATGCATACTTCTTACAGATCTTTATTAGTTTAGTGTATTTTATTTACACTTAAAGCTTCTATAATTTTTTTTTCAGTTGCTTTTGCCAAGGATAAGCTACTTGACACTGGTAACAGACAAAGTGAAGAAACACTTTCAGAAAGTTATGAGACAAGAGGAAGTTAGTGAAATATGGTTTGAATACGAAGGTACACCACTGAAATGGTGAGTTTACTGAACTTTATACTTTATGCCATTTATCATATAGAGAGTTCCCAGGTTCAGCACGGTGTCAGTAGTTTTCCTAAAGTAATTACTGCCTTGGGTTTCAAAGATGGCAGACGAGGAATAGGGTAAGAAGTGCATGGTTTTTGGGAAAAACAGAAGAAGGTTTAATGTTGAACATATTTTTTTATTATTCTGCATGAATTTTTACTGTATGTGTAAGACAGAGGCGTTGTGCTGCACTTACTGGTTTTGTTCTACTTGTTACCATAATTCAGAATGCCTGTGGTTTTGGCTTTACCATTGCTTGCAGTAGAATTGCCAAATAAATCTTTATTTAAGATGTTCCACCCTCCTAAAGATGTCTGATAGCACAGATAGGAAGTAGTATTTCTGGAGTCTGAATGCAAATAGCTTATATGCTTGAAGGTAATAAACATGAGTAGCCTTCACTTTTCACTGGTTTGATTTGTGCTTGCACTGTAAAACAATATAATATTGATCTGCAAGCATTTGTTGAATTCAATTAGTTCAGCTTTACTGAACTAATTGCTGTTGATTCTGTTTTTATTCTGTCCTATAGTCTATTAAAACTATCTTCTTTTGGGATTTTGGTTTGGTGGGTATTTTTGTGAGAGGTTAGGGACTTGGACTGACACTTTCATTTAATTAATTTTTAGAAATACTGTTCATCAGGTTTCTACTTCTTCTGCTGTTAAAGAATTTTATAGAAAATATTTTGAGAGCTGCAGTGTTTGCCAGTTCTGTGTAGATAGCATCAGCCCTCCAGAAGGTATTTAGTATTTTTAATGATGAAGAGATTTTTATCACTTTTTATTCCTTGTATCATCATAGGAAAGAAAACTAGCGATTTTTTTTTTTAATCTTACTGAACCTGGATTGTCTTGTGATTAGGAAGCGTCCCATCATAGAATCCCTGTAGACTTGGTGATGCAGTAGATCTCTTCTAGCCTTTCGTTTCTTTGAGACTGACCTAGTGTAAACCTTGAAAATACGTAAATAGAAACCCATAAAAACTAGCTCTTTAAACTTTTATTATAACTGACTGGCAAAACCAGCTTTAGACATCTATTTAAATTATGTGAAATTTAACAAGAAATGGTTTCTTATGTGCCTTAGTAACATTGAGTCATGGATAGTACCTAAATAAACAACAAGGTACCACATTTATCCCAGTGTGTTCATAATTCCAGGTAAATATTGCGAGAAAACTTAATTTTCACTGAAGTTGTAACAAGAAAGGAAAGAGTGGCTTTGTACTTCAACCGAAAATAGATCCGTATTTTCTGTTAGTTTTCAAATATCATGAGGTTTAAACTAGAATTAAAAAATAATGACTGTAGAATACAGGTAGAGTAAAAATATAACTTGTAATTCAAAATTAAGTGAAGAGTTATTAAACTAATTGAATGTAGAAATGAAAATAACTAGTGTAATGATGATCTGCTAATTAAGGCTCTCATCTTCCAGAAAAATGAAGCATATTCTGCCAGGAACAGCTCCACTGATTTCAGTGGAACTGCTTTTCTAAGGAAAGTGCTATTTGTAAACCATTATTTTAGGAGAATGGTAATCCCGTAAAGAGTCGAAGCTTCTTCTGGGGAAGAGCTGAACACCAGAACTGAGAATTAGATTGAGCTAGTAGTTGGTAGAGAAAGAATAGTGAGCATTAATGTTTAATCTTTTTAGCTATTTGTGCATCCAGAATCAAATAGAACTTGTTAGTAATATTGTTTATTCTAATTATTTACTTTGCACTGTGAAGTCTTATTGCTTACAGTCCGTGCAGTTTCATACCTAGTTGGGATGAAGTCTGTGTTCTGATGCAGCCCTTCCATTTTCCAGTGAGATTTTGGAGAAAGTCTTTAAACATAGTTTCGACTTCAGGCTCTACGGTGCATGGGTCAAGTTCCAGGCCTGGAGTTACAGGGGCCTGGGTTCTTTCTCCTGCTGAGAGTGTTGGGACAGGGGAAGATGGTTTCTTTGCCTGCAGGAGGTGTGTCCTGGGGGAGGGTCTGTCACCAAGGTAAGGAGTTTCAGGAAGAGCTTATCAGACTGTGCAGCATTAGAGACTACAGGAGGAAATGGATCAAGCCTCAGGCCATCCTGCAGCTGCAGGAGACTAAACCTACAACCACACTGAAGGCGATGCAGGCAAACACTGTGATCACTGGATTAGAAAACAGTCTCCTAAGATTTGGAAGAGCTGGAAGTTTATGGCTTCTCGCAATAGGAGGAATGTTCCTTCTACACTTACAATTCTCTAAGTACGGCGTAGGTTTGGTGCTCTGGCTGCAGGTGAAGGACTGAAAGTGTTGTCCAGTGATCCATCTGTTGTGGCTGAGCCTGAACTGTGTAGGGGCACCAGGAGGAAATGAAAAATTAGGTCAAAAGTCTCTATTCTGCTTACTGTCCTTTCTCCAGGATTTTTAACTCTGCCGTTTCATGGTCACTGCAGCTAAAGCTGCCACTGATTATCACATCCAGAACTCTTTTGTTTTAATAATAGGTAACAGATTCAGCTTAGGGTTATTTCTGGTTCATCCAGTGTCTGTATCAAGAAATTTTGACTACTTGTGTCCCACTGTGTTGCTTTTCCAGCAGATGTCAGGGATTAACAGGAACCAGGATCTGTGATGTAGATGCTTACTGAGTTGTTTAAAGAAGACTTTATCTGTTTTCTCACCTGGTTTGCATGATCTGCTCCTCTTACTAGTCTCTCCTCTGTTCCTGAACCACAAGAACTCAACCAACCTGTTGTCTGTCCCATTAAGTTTCATACATCTAAGCTGCTCCCCCACATGGAAGACAACCCTCTGCCCTCATCTGCCCTGCCTGCCTTTATTAAGCAGCTTATGTCTGTCCTTCCATAGTAGTGTTCCAGTTGTGCAAGCTGTCCCACTGTACCTCAGGTAGCCCAGTGCTCTCATAGTAGTGTCATAGAATGTACAACACTAGCTTTTCCTCCTTCTTTCCAAAGCTGTGTGCACTTACGTAGATACTTGTGGTGGGCTCTCTTCTACCTTCTTTTATCACTTTGACATCTCCCTTGTAGCTGTCACCTTTCACCACTGGCTATCCACCCATGTCCATTAATTTCTGTGTATCTGTGGGTTGTTATTCACACTACTCTTCTTCATGGTCTGAAGCTCTCACCAGGCTGGGCAAGCTGAAGGCAAAGATACTTCTGTCTGACTTAGGTGGATTCCATCTCTCCTTAGTAGTTCCTTATCCCCAAAGAGTGTCCTATGTTTGTAAAAGCCAAGTCCTTGTTGTTGCACCAACTGCATAACCAGCTCTTGACCTGCAGCCAGGTCTCTGAACCTGCCTCCTTTAATGGCAGAACTGTGGAGATGCCTCCTTGCCCCTAGAACTTGTATAGTCACTTTTGATAGACTCAGGGTTTCTCTTGCAGCATGTAAAATTTGTGCCATGTGGGTAAACAGCAAGGACTAATAATCCAAGCAGAGGACAATTTTGCCAGGCTGCAACTTTTTAACAAGCAGCAAACCTCTGCAGGTTAACAAGTTGCTAGATGGGGCTCTCTCCCCTGTACGATGGAGTCTCCTAGTGCTATGACTGCTTCTTCTATCTGAATGTGCCGTTCAGACAGCTCTGATGCTTTCTCAGAACTTCCAGCCTCTTGTCTGCCACTGAAGCACTGCCAGTGGTTGGAGAAGGCCTGCCCTCTCGTGGCCAGAGGTTAAGGAAACGTTTGTCTGACCATCCAGGAGCTGCTCTGGCAGTCACCCACTCAGACCATCCGAGCTGGGACCGAGGCCCCTTCACAGCAAGTGGCTCCAGGGAGCTGACGGGTGCCTGGCTTGAGTCCCTACGCACCCCACACAGTCAGACAAGGTTTCCTTACCTGCTCGACCCTTGGTTTCCCATAGCAAAGCCTCAGGCATCTGGATCCTTAAAAGACCTTAATCATGGCGTAGCAACAGAATAACAGCTTGAGCTGGTGCCCCTGAGCAGGGACCCCAAACCAAGGAACCCCTGGGCTTTTATTCCCTCACAGTCTGTGTGTGTGATAGTGTGGGGTTTTTCCTCTGGGTCACCGGCTCCTGCCGTGTCTCTGGTGTCCAGTCACCTGGCAGGGCCACAGGTCCCCGTGCCCATTCCTGTGCAAAGGGTCGGCACCAGTTCCCGTCCTCATCTCTGGGGCTCCCATCACCCAGAGCTCAACCTGCAGCTCCCTCCGCAGCTGCACACTGAGCTACTGGCACTGAATGGATTCCTCAACACCAGAGTTCACACAACTCTGGTCGTCCTCGTCCTGTGAGTCCCCACTGACCACTCCAATGACTGCTGACTCTTTCTCTCCAGATTCTCACCTCTGTGAGATCTTGGTGAAGATGCCATTAATCTCTTTATCTTCCCTGCTGCTGTGCAGTCCCCTGACCTTCTGCAGTTCCTTAACTTGGTGACATAGCTCCTCACTAATGTGCACCTCCTCTAGTCAAGGACATTTCCTCTGCTTGCCCCAACCCTCAGGAGAGGTCCCAAGCTCTCCTGGCAGCTTGAGAGCTGGAGAGCTGGAGCCTTTCTCAGGAGCTCTCCCTGAGTGATGCCACTCTGTGCTGGAGTAGTTTCTTCAGCAGATGGTAAAGGATGACACCTGCAGCTTGTTTCCATCCTGTCTGAGCACTTGCTTTTAGTGAAGTTTTTGTCCCATTTGTGTGGGTTGTGTTCCAGCCCTGGTAATTGTGTAGGTTCCTCTCTAGTACCAACTGGATGGATGCTTGACCCTTCCTGTTCATAAATTAGCAGAAGACAAAAGGTCAAAGCACCATTTGATCAGGCATCTATCAACTCTGCAAAGCACAGGGATTTTACTGAAGAAATTGGATTACATGAACGTTGTAATCTAAACTGATGAGAAAACACAGATGTAGGCCAAGATCTGATGCAGGAGTTTTTGTGTGTGTTTTTTTTTTTGTTTTGTTTTGGTTTTCTTTTTCTTAGGTATTTATTTTGTTGTATAAATTGAAAGTAATTGGAAATTATTGTTCCTGTTGAAAATTTTTGTTCATCTAATTATCAAATCTGATTTTTGTTACTTAATTTACCTGGAAAACCACTCTTTCATGAAACTCTTGCTGAGTCCCTGTTAAGTGTTTAGGACGTGATTGGCAGTAGTAAAAAATCTTCGTGGTAAAAACCTGAGCATTAGCAGTGAATTGGGATAAATCTGGATATGCATTCTCTTTATTCTCAGGTAAACTCAGGAATTGTAGTAATTTTTGGGGTTTTGCTGTTTTGGTGAATTTGTCTTAGCTTTGGGGTGTCTCACCCATAGAGGGTGCTAAAGCACTGTTGTGTGAGATTCGCTGCTCTGGGAAATGGCTTGGCACAGGTGCTGTTAAAGCAACGCTCTCGTTTAGACTCTTGGGACCTTCGAAACTTATGTACGTGCTTGGCTCTGTGACCTGTGATCAGTCCCATTTAATTCAGTGAAACTACTGAGTTTACAGTTCAGCGTGTATTTCTCTCTTTGTAGGATGAAAAGCTAGTAAGGCTCTTTGGGTTATGATTTTTGAAAAATAAGAGAATGGGTCTTGGTATGCTGAATGTAAAACAAAAAAAAATATTTTATCAAAAATCTTGCCAGTGTCTGTGTGTGAAAAACTGAAGAAAGCTTTTTTTACAGTGCCTGTGGAGGTTTTG
The DNA here is from genome assembly GCA_013400655.1 of Mystacornis crossleyi. Taxonomy (NCBI): domain Eukaryota; kingdom Metazoa; phylum Chordata; class Aves; order Passeriformes; family Timaliidae; genus Mystacornis; species Mystacornis crossleyi. Next base: position 8,446 of record VYZQ01023616.1, on the reverse strand, counting down.
TGTGTATGATATATGTTCCATATACTGCTGGGGGCTGTATATTCTAATGAATTTAAAGGAGAGAAAGCTATGACACACAAGTGAATATTTGGCAGAAGCAAAATTTTTTGTGTAACTCCTTTAATCTAGAATACCCTTGAAATACAAAACTCCAATTAATTTTTTCCTGCCTTTTCATTCCTTTTGATTCCATAGTAAAGATACATAGCTGGTCCTGATCTATCCTCTTTCAGCCCTTTTACAGATATGTAATTTTTTCATTTTTCTGCTTATTCTCTACATTGATGTATCAGGCACGTGGGAGAGGAAGGGATGTTAAGGGTTAGTGTGGTATAAATACAGGACACTCAAGCTTCTGAAAGCATGTGTGCTTTTCTGTCAGACCAGCTGTTCCTGGTCTGATGCTTTTTATCTAAAAGTACTGTTTTGGGAGGTTCCACAAAACAGCTGTAGGCCACTTAAGGCTGTTGCAAAAGTAGCAGTGTTTTGTGGGCACAGCTTGGAGACCACTGGTTTAGAAATTGAACGTGGAATTCCAGACTTGATTCTGCCCGTCAGTCATTTAAACTTGCCTGTATAACTTTGTTAAGTAAGCACTAAAGAATGCTAGTTGTGCAAGTCAAACAGCTATTTCGTGTGTATGTGTGTGTGTGTAAATGCAAGTATGTTAGCTGTGATATGTAGAATTAAAAGCACAGCTTCTATATCAAATGAATATCTTGTCATTTTTAGGCATTACCCAATTGGTTTACTCTTTGATCTCCATGCATCAAATACAGCCCTTCCTTGGAGCATCACAGTGCATTTCAAGGTAAAACTGACACAGACCCTTTTTTAAGAACAAGTGAACATGAGACTGCATGACATTTGGAAGCTAGGAAAGGTTTCTTATCTATTTTATAAAACAAGTGAATGGTATGATTTGAAAGGGAGAATATTCATTGTTCAGGAAGCATATAAAGGTTTCTGTAAATCTGCAACTATTTTCCATGAGATTCTGCATCCATGAAATTAATGAGGTTCCTTGGAAAATTGTTCTATTATAATCTCAAAATCCAAGATTGTTTTCCAAGATAAGTTATGAGACTTATGATATAAGAGAAGAACTTTTTATAATGTTCTTAATTCAGTTGGCTTGAGTTATATGAGCATGTATATGAGATGCTGTAGAAGTCCTGGAAGTCAGGGAATGCTGTTGTACTTCATGTCGGTCCCTTTTAGAGAACTGAGTGAAATGAGTTTGGTCTTGTGACACCTTAGTCACAGGAGAGACATTATTTTCATTATGCATTGTAAAACCATTAGGTATGACTTAATAGCACTACTGATCTTTGCTCAGAAGGGTTTTTGAGCAGGGTTAGCTTTGGTGCAGGATTCTTGCATACCCTGAAATGCATTGAGACGATAATTCCAGGTACGTTTTGAAGTCAAAAGCACAACTACAAATCATGATATTTATCTTTGAAATGTAAACTTCTCCACTGTAAAAGAAACATTGCAGTAGGAAAACTGATCTGAAGGACGACGCTACATTAATAGCTTTGACTTCAGTGCGTGAGAGATTTGAGTGAAATGAAAAGCATATTGAGAAGCAGTTGTGTTGAATGTTTTCATTGAAACAATTCTTGAAGGTGTGTTAGAAAAGCTTTTTCTAACAGTAATCTGATTCTTTTTGGAAGTGTACACTGAAACCATGCATTCTTATGATATGTATTTCTACATGTTGAAACTTCTAAAATGACTGACTTAATGGATCTGAAGTTGGGAATGTTTTTGAAACCACTTTAATTGTTACACTTGTCTGATAAATGTCAGATACCTGGGATGAGGAAACTTCCAGAACGTTCTGAAGAAAATGTAGGGTGTCTAGTTTCATAAATCATGGTTTAATTATTATGTTGTGAGAGCTCTGGGATATTAGCAGTGGCAATGTGTGGATGTTGCCATCACAAAGTAGAGGCATCTTGAGAATTAAGTTGCAGCACCACAGTGCTCTTTAATTTCATGCAGCAACATAAATTTGATTTTTGTATCCTTGTGTTGCTGCTTGCCAGAAGATCATCTACTAGTTTTTCTCAAAGGTATACGTTAAAGATCAGCAGAAATAATTAACTGCTACGGTTGTATTATTTTAAAAGTTGATGTAATTTAGTAATGCAATACTTCGGAGTTAGCACCTCCATAATCTCTCTTCTATTTTGATGTAACCTGAAAGTTTATTTAAATAAAACCCCTCTGAATCCTTAAGTCAAAACATAACTGAAAGATATCAAAGTATGTCAAAATATTGAAGAGATTTTCATGTGTTACAGTTCCTTACAGCTGAATAGTTTAGGTGTGGGGTTTCTGACTAGCGTATTCATTTCTGTGTAGTTGTTCTTCAAAGAGCCATAATTTTTACTTGACTTAATTAAACAGTGTTAGATTTTATGGGCTTCAACTTTCATTGTCATGGCTGTCTCCTTTCTTCTACCAATGCATCCAGTCAACAACAGATATCTCAAACATCTGTAAAGAGTGCTTTTCAACTTCTTTTAAAAAGTCAAACTCCCCCATCAGGTTTCTTTGTTTGAAGTTAAAAACATGGGAAAGGTTTATTTCTGTTCAGCAGAAGTTTTCAAGTTGATAGATGCTTGTAATTGTCCTCCTGTGTTATGTGTGCAGGCCAAATCATAAACACAGGTAGTTTTTGCATTGAAGAAACAGTTTGTTAATTTGTACTTCTGCTATGCAGTAAAATTACATGCAGTGTATCTCGTAAAGTTGAAAAAATGTTGCATTAAATAGTTGCAGAAGGATGAGGCTGAACAGCATACTGGGGTCTGAGAATCACTGGAAAGCTATAGCCCCGGAAGTTGCTTTTGTTACCCAGGTGTGGCTTTACAGGAAGGAGGGAAATTCTATCCCTTCCTGTTAAAATCACCTCACCTTACTCTGTGGCCTGCTTAACACGATTCACGTTCTCAGTGTGGTAACCACCTCTCCAGATTTTGGGCAGCAGATAAGAAGTGGTGAACTGGGCTGGAAATAGTCACACTATTGGAGGAGAGGAAATCGTGTATGCCAGGGGAAAGGCTGAGGTTCTGCTGAAGCCACTGTCTGCTGATGCCTGCCTCTCCACCCGTGACCTGATGTACAGGAGGAGAGGCGACATCTGTCCTTTTGTGACAGTCGTCATCTTTGTGGGTTTTTTTAGGTGAAAATTGGGTCGGGTGGAATGGAAAGGAAGTACTTTTCCATGTAACATATGGATAAATTGTGGAACTGCTAGGAGATATTGTGGAAGCCAGAAGTATAAATGGGTTTTTTTGGAAATTAATCTATTTAAAGAAAAGACCACTGATGGTAACTAAACACAAGTACATAGATGCACCCCCTGCCACTGGATACATTCATTATGATTTTTAACGCTCCATTTTCTGTAAATGCAGTCCAATGCAAGTAGACTGTCACAGGATAAACAGATGTTTTGTGAACTAGAACTGAGAGATAAATATGAGTGGAATGGAGTTATGAAACCAGACTGTTGAAATTGCCTGTGATGTTTTTGGTACAGTTTTATGAGAGAGGTCTTTTAGTACTCTTGTATGTACAGGTGATACCTATTTCTTTGTGACCAGTTCATGCTGCAAGGGTCTACTGGTACGTGAAAATAAAAAACAGAACTCCCTGAGCTTCCTAAGAAAATCGGAGTCAAACCTTAGTAACTTTTCTTTCAAAGATGCAGGACATGGAGGGAGTAAGACACCACCAATAAGAGTACTTGAATTAAAACTGCTTATGTATCTGTTAATACTTTTTGCAAATCTCCTAGTTTTATAGCCAGGGGTGGCTACCAGGTTNCATCCACTCATGCCCATCCCCCCCACGGGGGTCACCTCTTCAGTTTACAATTGTCCCTTTCTTCAGGGAACTGAATAAAGTTATTTATGATTGATCACTATTTGTTCAGGTAGAAAGAATTTCTTAGCAAGTAGAATTTTTTTAAAAAATACAAGCACACATGATCTACATTTAAGTATAAAACTTATTATTTTGTGCCCTGATTGATAAACTGGTAGGGATGCCATATTTTCTATTGGCAGTCTCATGTAGGTGAAACTCTTTCATATGCTTCTTGCAGATGTGCAGTGTTTTTTTGGAAGTTGTCACTTTCATGTTTAGGTTTTTCAGCTTCTATTCACAGTACTTCTTAGAAATGTGTCAGTGTTTTCCTACTAAGGTAAAGAGTACACAGCACTGAGATTCAGGAGTGTTTTCCAGTCTTTCACAGTGGTACTCCTTAGAAGCTGGGAAAATTAATCATGCCACACCTAGTCCTACTACTGTGTCTGGATTCTTTACACTAGCTGAACTAGCTTTGACCAATTTTAAATGGATCCTTGCTGTTCTGCAGACTACAGTGTGTATGATTTCTGGAGCTCATCCCCAGAGAGTGACATTCCCTGCAATATGAACTTCATTGGAAGAAAGTCAGCAGGAAGATATCTACCTGTAGAAAGAGAAGAGTGTCCCAAAAAAGACCCTGCAGTTCAGTATTTAGACATATGTGTAGCAAAACAGTTGTAACAAAACTGTTGTTTTCATGAACTTAGCTAAAACATCAGTTTTTAACTATGAAAGTCAGTTTCTAGGTTCTTTTATTACTTGGCATTAGGTACATACCACTGTTTCTTCCTTTGTTTTGAGGGATACCAGTGTCTCACTTTGAATTCTTGCATGTAAAGAACTTTTTTGATCTTTAAGTATGCTATTTCTGTCTGTTTGTTTCTTCTGGATTGGTTATGAGACTTTACATTTTTATTTGAGCAAGTAAATTGAACTTCTGAAAGTATTTTACAGGCCTATGCAGATGTCAATTGGCAAGTAACAATCCCAGTAATATTTTCCTAGTAATCTCAGGCCCAATTATGCTGAGACACTCAGCTTTGTAGGGTAGAACAGGAGCAAGATCTGCCCCAGAAGAACTTTTCTTATTGTTCTGTCTATTTTAATGTGTTTATACTTGGCCATTCTCATGTGAGAAACTAGATTTACCTCTCTCCTTAGATTTCTAGTCAGCTTAGCATACATCAGTCCTAACAACAGCACTCCGTTTTGCAAGTTCAACACCAAACCATGTAAACTTCAGTGGAAAAGATATTAGGAAACTTCTTTAGGCCCCTGTTTCTGGAAAATACTCATCCTTTTGATCCACAGTTTCCAGAGTTTGGGTTCTCACTGTCGTAAGGAGGAATCACTGTATGAAATTCCATTATTTAATTTCCAACTCTTCTCCATAACCTAATGAGGAGGGAGCTATCACTGTTATACTCAAAATGTCCTTCAGGTAAGGCAATCCCCAGCTCCCTTTTAGATATTTTGGGTTTCTGTATTTTGAAGGAGTCTTCACTATTTTTCCTGGGTTTATGTCGGGGAGTGAAGGTGGGTTTTTTCCCAGTGTTAGATTGCTCCTACTTTGACACATTAACTATATTGTAAAAGCCTTTGAAAAATATCCCATTATATGTACTTGTATTTCCAAAATGGTTTTGATAGTCCCTCACAAAAGCTTTTTAAAGTGCCAATTTGTAATGGGTTAAGAGGAAAGGGCCTCTGGTGGAATAGCATGGGAATTCAAGTATGAAAATGTGGCAAGCCCTTGTTAGGACGGGGAGTACCGATGATGCCGCCGCTCTGGCTTGGCTCTGAGGTTTGCTTCATTCAGCATGGTCATAAGCAACTGTGAAAATAAGATGAATAAGGAGGGAATAAAGGTGGGTTTTAAAACTTGTGAAAACTAAAGGCAATGGATTTGTTGTGGTGAATGCTTGTGTTATTATAAAATGGCAAGTGATAGTAAGTGTTGATAAAAGAAAAACTGGAGGAAGGAAAACCACAACCTCTACAATACTGGACTTCTGATCAGTTAATTTCTGACGAAATCCTTTTATACCTGAATGAGATTTACTCTTATAACTCCTTAATAAATTAGTTAGTAGAGGTAGATGTCATTTACTGAAGGGATAAGAGTTACCTGAGGAATGGTAGTTGTGCATCTGCTTTGCTGAATGCTGTGTGCCAGTTCTAACCAAATAAAAGGGGTCTAAAATCAAGCCACACGGGCTAGCAGTAGTCATGTGGATTAGGGGAAACAGGAGCTGACAAAGATTTCGGGTATCTGTAAGGAAAAATGTTGGTAAGTGGCAGATATGCTGTAGTTGATACATGTGGGTAATTCTGCTTGGTTTTCAAGGAACTGCACAGAAATGGTTGATAAAATATCGTAGAGAGCCAATATAAATTAGGTGCTTGTCACTTCTCATCATTTTCTCCTGTTTATTGTCTGAGAATTGATTATCTGCTTGAAAACATGTTAAAATTCTGGTTTTACAGAAAGTTGTTGAGCTTTTATTGTTCCTGAAACATTTTCACTGCAACCTGTTTCTTGTCAGCAGAGTGAGAGAATGGTTGTTGCATTTTTCCGTAAGTAGATTCCAGTGTGCTTCTTTTCCATAAATATATGCTTGTTTAAAATTATCATTCATTCTTCATCATATAAGGTATGTGATGCCTTTATTTTTCTTGATCTATCATTTCTCTTTGTAGAATTTTCCAGAAAAGGATCTTCTACACTGCCATTCTAAGGATGTGATTGAAGCTCATTTTATGGCATGTATAAAAGAAGCAGATGCTTTAAAGCACAAAAGTCAAGTCATCAATGAAATGCAAAAAAAGGATCATAAGCAATTGTGGATGGGATTACAGAATGGTAAATACAACACATCAAGTATTAATTATATTAGGTCAAACAAGCTAATAAATAATTACTTCAAATTTTAGTTATTGCATGAGATATAAAACGTCATTGTTCTGCAGAATTTTTTTCAGCTGTCATGGAAAGCATTGATGGGTTTGGTGGTTTTTTGTTTTGTGTGGTTTTTTTTTTTTCCATTAAAGTCATCATTTTGGTGATAATTCAAATGTGCCTTGAATTACTCAAGGAATTAGATTGGGTCGTGACTCTTTTAACAAACCAAAACTGGCAACAAAACAAAATAGATAGATAAATACTGTCTAGTGTACTTCTGTGCAAACGATGGTCTTTATTTGGGAGATACCTGGAGTGTTAAGTGTTCAGTATTAGCTATCCTGGACCGTACAAAAGAGATTGTGTCCTCTAGTTAATGCTTATGGGGTGTCACTGGTAAACAATACAGGTAAACTTAAAAGAAAGTTGTCCAGTAGGTTTAATAATTTTATTTTTCTCTCTGACATTTTTTTAAATTGTTTCATGGCTTTCACAAGGACTTCTGCATAAATAAGTATTGACTTGATAAAGTCAGCAAAAAATTCAGAACAAGATCTTATAGTTAGTGTTTGCGCAGATGGCATAAATCTATATTGCAGTGCAAAATAAAACTTCTTAGTGTCTTCCATATCATGGTTCTTAGAGTCCTCTAAGTTGAAAAGCTTTTTTAAGTATTTCAGAAACTGCTCTCTAGAATGGACGATTATGCCACTTCTGTTGCATTTTTCTCATCTCCTGAAGCTGTCATTTATATTACCACTAGTAAATTTATTTTATGAAAGCATTTTACCGTAACCATAAAGATATTTATTCTGTGTTGAGATGCAAAATACTGAAAACTTAGAAATAACATCTTCCCCGTATAAGAAAAATAAATGAAACAGAAGAACCTTAGAATGCAAGAAGACTTGAACCATGCTTTTTGTTTAGAAACTAGGTTCCAAGTTAGTTTTGGTTTAATGTGTGTATTTAGTGAGTGTGTGGCATTTTTTTCCATTGTTGTTTAGTGGCACTGCCTTTCATATTAAAGGTACTCCAGTGATGATTTTGAAGATGAATGCTTATTACAACTCTGCTTTTTATTTCTTATTTAATTGGAGGAGAGCTAGAAATTGAGGGATTATCTTAATTTGCCATTTGAGTGGTAGGATCTGTGCATACCTGCAAAATTTATCAAGTAAAAAAGTACACCTTATCTGTTTCGATTCCAAGTACTTCTTGAGAGATTCTGTATTGCATAGATAATAGTCAGCAAACTGACTGATACTATGCTCAATTTTGTGAATTAACAGTAAATAAGAGTTCTGGTCCAGTGAAAGGCCAAATCAATATAAACAATGGAAGTTTCCCTAAAGCTTGTATCATTACAAGTCAATTTAAGCAGAAATTTTAATAATTCTATGGGGGAAAAAAGTGTTTTGCTGTAAGGGAATTTGTCTTGCAAGCAGTTTAGTTCAAGAAGCAAAAATCTGCCAGCATAATTTTGTTTTCTATTTTAAAAAATTATTATCTTTATTGCAAAAAGAAATTCTGTCACTTTGTCCCAGTACTCAGGTGTTCCTAGCAGTGCACTTTACGTGCTCTTTTTATTAATACTTTTTAAAATTAATACTAAAAGACCTCTAACATGATTTACACTGTGACTGTAGAGTTACA